>JAOTBB010000268.1:59817942-59829662 GCA_025629985.1 Chamaetylas fuelleborni
GGGCGGCGGCCCCGCCTTCCCACAAGGCCCCGCGCGCCCGCCGCGTCCCCTCAGCGCCCCCGGGCCCGGCCAGATCCCCGTTCCGATCCCAGCCCCGCTCCTGGTCCCGGCCCGGCCCCCGAGGGGCGGCCGGACCCCCCTCCTCCCGCCCTGCAGAGCGGGGAGCGGCGCCGGGCATGCGGGCGGTGGCAGCGGGCCGGGAGGTGGGATGCTGTCGCGGAAGAAGACGCGGACGGAGCTCTCCAAGCCGGGCGAGGTGCAGGGGAAGTACGTGAAGAAGGAGACGAGCCCGCTGCTGCGGAGTGAGTGTCGGGGGTGCGGGGCTGAGAGGGGCCGGTCCCGAGGCCTTTGTGTGCGGCCAGCCCGGAGCCGCGCGGCCTTGGCGGGTGAGGGCTGTGAGGGGGAGTTATGCATATGGGGGTTGTTTCTCCCTGTAAATGTGTGTTTAATCCTGTTGTGAGCTCTGGGAGATGATGGAGGGAAGTTAAAACTCAAAGGAAGCCCGAGTTTCAAAGCGAGCCCTGCACGCGTTGGTTCACAGGCGTGCCCGAGCTTGGTGGGTTTTGTGGTTTTTAAGATTTTCTCGGTGCTCGGTTCCTCAGTTTCAGCAGGCCGGGGTTCAGGCAGTGTTTTAAAATGAACCGAGGAGATCGCAGGGCCGGGTTGGATGGGTTTGGAGCAGCCTGGATAGTGGAAGGGTGTCCGTGTGGAACGGGCTGGGGGAGCCTTAGGGGCCCAACCCGTGAATCTATAACCCCGCTCTTTCCAGAACCGAATGGTTTTTTTTCCCATCTGGGCACTGTGGAATGAGATAACTGTCCCGCAAGGAAATTGCATAAAATCCCTGCGGCAACAAATGCTCCAGGTCCTATCCATGACTCAACCTGCTGAGGTCACCTGTGATGCACGGATCTTCCCGTGGCTCTGGTGCTGCAGCCCTGTGCTCCTAGGGCTGGACACAACCCCACAAATACACACTGAAAGTGTGCTTCAGTTTGGCTTTGTTGGACTTCGAAGACAACCCGAGACTGAAATGGGTTTGTTTGCACAGTAAATAAATAAATCAATTTATTGCTGACACCTTGTGGGATGCACCAGATTTTAACTGTAAGTTGTAAGAGTTTTTTAATAAAAAGTAATTAATAATAGGAATAACCTCATTCTAAATGAAAGTTATCGTCTGTATTGATTTACCTGGTGGGAAGCTACTTATTTATATCATTTTGAAAGTAAAAGTAGGGAGAGGAGGAATGTTTCACTTACTGGAAGAAGGCAGTGAAATTCTAAAGGAGAAAGTGAAATATCTCCATGATAATTTGGGAGCTTAACGTGTATGGAATGACAGTGTTTTTCGGGCTGAAGTTTCTGACTTTGATTAATGGGGGCAGTGTGAATTCTTTTTCTATCTTGGAGTCCTGTGGGCATTAACATCTTGTAAGGACAACATTCCCAAAGAAGTAGCAGCCAGGTTATGTGGATTGTCCTGACCCTTTTCACAGGGAGATACGAACCCTGACTGATGTAGCCACAGCACAGTGTGGGTGGTTTGGGGTTTGTTTTTTTCTTTCTCGTGTGGTTTTTTTGATGGGTTTGGGGTTGGTTTGTTTATTGCAGCTGCAGTTTTACAGGCAGAACTGCTCTGTGCTGGTTTCTGCTGCACCAGGACACTCTGCAGCGTTACCATCACATTTGCACAGGCATTAGCGGTGCCTTCAGTGGGTCCTGCACATGGATTTCCTCAGTATTAGTGTACAGATCACCGTGGTTGGTCCCATACTGCATAGGCAGAGTTGTTACTTCTCCTCAGATCTGATGCCTTCCTTCATCCGCCACGGCCCGACCATTCCCAGACGAACCGACATCTGCCCTCCCGACTCCTCATCCTCTGCCTACGGCGATGGAATCGTTTCCAGGAACCAGAGCTTCCTCCGAGCTCCGGTGCACAGACCCCCTCACGAGATCATGAGGCGAGAGAGCAACAGACTGTCTGCACCTTCCTACCTGGCGCGGGGCTTGGCCGAGGTGCCGAGGGAATACGGCTCCTCCTCGCAGTCCTTCCTGGCAGAAAGCAGCCCCGGGCTGGAGAACGGCGATGCCGGAGCTCGGGGCTATTTCTACGAGCATTTCTACGAGCCCCAGAGGCGGCGGCAGCTGAACGAGCGCCTGCACGAGGACTACAGGTATTATGAACACAACAGTGATCTTTTCCAGAGGATGTCCCAGAATCATGGGAGGCACACTTCAGGTAAGGATTCCTTGTTGCTTCTGTTAAAAATAGGGTTTTGGTGAGAGTTGGGGTGCAGAGATGTGTCTGAGGTGTGTGGAACAGTGCTGCTTTTTCATGGCATTTCTGGGATGTGGGTAATTAGGATTGAGAGTTTGTTCACACATATTCAGAAAGGAAAAACAGACTTAAAGCAGGATTATTTTCTCAAATAAATGGAGTAAGGTCAAGCAAGATTTGGGTTTTTTAATGCCAAGCATATGTACATCTCCTCTGCACATCAGTTGCTGGCTAGCAAGGAATTTTATTCATTAGGGAACATCTATTTTCATGATATAGAGAATAACCAACAGCTCTAAATTACAACATTGCACTACTATTATTATTATTATTATTATTACTATTATTATTATTATTATTATATTATCATCTTATTATTTAATTTCATTGTTTGAATTTGACCCCAATAATTAAAATAATTCCCTATAAATAGTCAAAGGGAGGAATGACTGTTCTGTATAATTAGCAAATTGGCATCTAATTAGTGTTGAAATTGACTTCCTAATCCTTGACAACTTTCTTTTAGCTTTTAAAATTGTTTTTTAAAATTGTTTTAAAATTGTAAATGTGCCTGCCTGTTCCCCTCTTAGTTTCACTGGAACTTGCCTTTGTTTCCTAAAACAAAACAGCATGAGAAGAAGAATCCATTAAATATTCCTTTTCTGAAATACTCCATTCTGTATTTGATACCTCAAAAACTATGCCCAAGGACAAGTTTGAAACCAACATTTCAAACCTGTAAATAATGTACCTTCAGTATGAAATACTTTGTCACTTGTAATCTGTAAACAAAATATTAATTAGTGTCTAATAAAATTAATCTCCTGTCTAGAAAAAGAAATCTGCCAGGAAGAACAGCAGCTTTTAATGCAGCTGACCTAGTGTGTGGGATTAGAACCTGTCAGTGCTTTGTGCTTTCCTCACCACAGAAACACTTCCATGAAAAAGGGCAATGTCAGCCAGGAAATTCTGAAATACTGAGGTTTAGGGCTTGCTACTTCAATCCTCTTTTATTTTTCTAAATGTTAGTATCTACCTGGATTTTGTGTGCAAACCCTGCATCTCTGCCAGCTGTTGCTCACCCAACAGTCATTAAACCTTTCCCTGGTCCACGTAACAAGCACTGGGAGGCTGTGCTGGGGTGTTTTTGGGAGGATTTCACAAACCAATCCATCAGTGTAACCTTCAGAATTAAACAGTAGCTCTGTCTGCTGAGGAGATTCTCAGAAATGGAGCTCTAGCTTGGAAGTGGAGTTTCATGTACCAAATTTTTAAAAGGAGCTCCACAGCCATATTTTGCTCAATTGTAGCAACATCTTCTTCCTAAAATAGATTTTTTTCCTGCTTTGTTTGTTGACCTGTGCCCCCTCAGCTCTGGAAATCATAAAGGAGCTGCTTCTGTTTTCTTGGTTTGGTCATTCACTCTCAGACTTTAACATTTATATTTTGAACAAGTTCTGCACAGGTTTTGTGATGGGTGAGTATTTAATCTTGTGCACTCATAGGGAGAGACAAAGGTGAGCCTTTCAATTGCCAGTGTTTTCTCTTTCCTGTTTTTTTTTCATCTCCATGTGAACTTTTAAACTCCTCCTTTCCTTTTTCTTAAAAGAATTGTGTCCCAAAATAAGAAAATTTTAGATTTTGTTACTTCCTTCATCTCACCATTAAGCTTCATTTTATTTGACCCATCCATTGCCTTCACACCTTCAGCATTTTCCTTGAGTTACCCAAATCTCTCTGTAATTCCTTGTTTCTTTTTCTTGCATTTCCAGAGCCTGTTGCTTTCACTGTCTTTGTCTAAATTACTTTTCTTTGCTCGTCTCCATTGTTGTTTCTCTTCATTGAGATGGCAAAATTGCCTGCAGTTCCAAATGAAAAGTCTGGTTTTGTAAATGCTGCCTTGTCCCCTTTCCCTCCTCTCCCACCTTCCCTCCAAAGGTCCCCTTGGTCAGTTCTGGTGTGTTCTGGGTGGATTTTTTGGGTGGATTCCCCAGGAAATGCTGCCTGGTGAACATGAGGTGTTCCTGCTTTGGTGATGCTTCATGGTGGTCACACTGAGATGATTTTTGGGAGCAGTCTGGAAGTGAAGAGGTGCCTGTGAATTTCAGCTTTTGTTCAAAACCAAGATTCTCCTCTTTGTAATTTGGAGAGAAGTTGCAAATCCCTTCTTATCAAGGCTTCAGAGTGTTCAGCCAAGCCTTTAGGGCAGTCCTGTGGATTTTCAGCAGTTGTGTTCTAGCATTGCCATGTCCTTCCGTGGGCATTTCTCCTTCAAGTCACGTTTTCTCTCTCATTGTGATCCACTTCTACCATCTCCTCCTTTCCATATTTTCATTCAGTTTGTTTCTAATGAGCAATTCAATGCTGCTGATTTTCCTGACCAGTATTTTCAGTTGAGATACCTCCTAATTTTGTATGTTTAGCTACCTCTGTGGCATTTCTTAAATTTTTAATTTTTTTTTTTTTATTTTTTATTATTAGTATCCTTTTCAAACTTTTAATTCTAAGAGACTTTACCTGTCTTTCCTCGCCATCTCTTTCCTCTCTTCTAGGTTAAAGTTTTGGGGAGGTCTGTGGTTGAAGTTATACCTACAGTGTAGATTGGAACTAACTTGTAACCAAGACCTCAGAGTTATTTGTACCTGTGTGAGCGGTAAGCTGAACCATTCTTCTGTGTCTATGAAAATTGCTGAGCTTGACATCAACTCTGTAAAGGCTGGTGGTGGATTGTGATGAGTTCACTGGGATGTCACAGGAGAAAAAACCAATTTAACAGAGAACTCAGCCTGCTTTTGGTTCATCTGTTAAGCTGTACCCCTGAAAAATTGGAAAATTGTTCAATATAAGAGCAAAATAAATACAGATTATGACATGAAACCCATTTAAAGCTGAAGTAGCCATACTTTTATTTTTCTGTGTGAACACTTCTCTCATTTTTAAACAATTAGCAGTTCCTACCCTTTTCTTCTTTTGTGCTGATTTTGCAGGAATTTTGCAGCATAATTCTTGACTCTTTCAGAGTTCTTCCTGTCATTTCCTATTTGTGGATTTGTGCTTGCCCCATTCCCACCAACAAAAGAGGTGCTTGTGCTCAGGAAGTTCCTTCAGAGCTTTGGAGTGGGTTAGGAAGGCCTGGGAGCTGCAGGAGAGTTATTGGGACTTTTTGTTATTTTATTGTTGCTTACTCTTGTAAAATTAAACAGTTTGTACAACTTCTCTTCCTGCTCTTCACCCTGCTCTGATGAGGGGAAGGGAGAGGATTTTGGCATCCTGAGAAAAGGCTCTCAGGACAACTGGGCTAATTAAATATTGTTTTGTAAGATTTGTTCTTCAACACTTGGAAATTTGGGTGAAGTCACTTGTGGGGAGTTCCTGGGCTCTGAAATTTCTCTGCATTTTCTACCCAAGTGGGGCTTTCTCCTCTGGTTTTGTTCTTTCCCCTCTATGCTGCTGATGGGATTTCTCTGCTGCCCTGGAAATCTTTGCTCCAGAGGCCTTGGACTTCTTTCCAGGCAGGGTTCCCTCAGAAAAAAACCTTTTTACAGGGCTGGGAAAGCACTGACATCATTTCCAGTTCCTTTGTTCCTTCCTAAACACAACCCCCTTGAGTGAAGAGCACGCTACAGATTGTTCACACTTGTGACTTTATTAAGATCATTAAGAGAAGGAACTTTTTGCATTGATATAAGTGCACTGGAATGTGCTGCTCAAAGTTAAAATTGACAATTCAAGACCTTGAATTGAAGATACTGTATTTTAGAAATGGAAGGAAAATTAAACCTCAGTTTCAACATTGATATCTCTTAAAAGCAACAGCTGAATGAAAAAATACCCCATTATCTCATATATTATATTATAATATTAACATTATAAACAGAATTACCAGATGAGGCTTGACAAGCTTAAAGAGACCTTTTGAAAAGATTTTACAAATGCATAAATTTAAATAAATTGTTGACCATCCTTGAGGTCTGATAGTGCCACTCCAGAAAGTTCTCATCCCTAAGCAAGGAAAAGGAGACATTTGGAAAAAGTGGATAATTCAAATAATTCTGTTTCTTGGGAAGGCAGGAAGAATGAGAATTTTTGTCTTGTTACAGCTAAAAGAGTGTGTGAGCAAGAAAACCCTGAGAGTTACAGTGAACATGTTGAGTTTATCTTGTGGTAGGGATCACATCCTCCATCCCAGGAAAATCCCAGGTTTTACACCAAATGTTTTATAAAAAAAGCTTTTCTATGTATTTGGGATCCATAAATCTGATGCCAGCCCCTAATTCAGGGAATATCCCTGGTGCTTGCAGGAAAATCCTGTGTGGAGCTTTGGGCTGCTGTGAAAATGTTTTAGGGCTCAGATTTTACCTTCAATTTAAATGCAGAAAATGTCATTCCTGGCAATTTGCCATGGAAAAGGCAGTCCATGAGTTCAGACTGTCTTGGAATTTTCTTCTTTGGGTTATACTTTGGAAAAGATCACAGAGGAATTTATTCTTCCAAGTCTTGTTTAGTCTTATTGTTGAAATTACATATATAAACATATATATATATATAAGCTAATTTTCCTCTTCTCTTACTGTTCAAAACTATAGGAGGAGATTTTTCTCTTATGTGTGTATCCATCCTCCCACAAAGAAACATCAGGAAAACCAACAGACAATTTCTTTTGATCTCTAAAAAAATAATTTTATAGCAAAAAATATCTAAATTGTACTCATTATTGATTTTCATGCCACAGTGGGTTGATGGCCTTAAGGCCCCATGAATATCAACATCTTAAAGCTTCCAGCACAGAGAATATTCCAAAATAATCTGTGATAAAAGGAAAAAAAATGATAGTTACAACCATCAGTTTATAAGTCTTTGATTTTATGTCCATGGAATATTGTTCAAAACTGATAATTTCTACATCTGTACAAGTTTATTTTAATGGTTTGCCTCTGCTTCTTCATATATGAAATCAAAATGGCAGAAGGAATGGATGAAATATTTGTGATCTGGTGTTATTTTTGTTCTTTACCTCTTGGAAATTAAAAATAAGCTGGCATTGGGAGAATCCATGTGTCAGGAAAACTTCAGTGCAGAGGATGGCACCTGTTCCAAATGTTGGGAAGTATTAACCTTTTCCTTGAGTAAAAATAAATATCTGTGGATATTCTGCCAGAATTTAAGGAGGAGGAATGTTAAGAAAAATACAGGGATGTGCAGGTTTTAACAGTAAACAGAAAAATATGGATTTTTTTTTCCCCCCTGTCAGATTTGTGTGTTCAGATCTCCTGGCAGTGGTGATTTAACAATCACTATTTACACATCCATGGAATCACATCCCAAAGGCTCATTGGGGAAAATCCTGGATTTGTTCAGGCCAAGCCCAGCATTTTCAAAAGCTGAAATGTTTGTATTTTGTCAGTGGCATGAGGGGCTGAAGGAGCTTCCTGCCCCAGCCCTTCCAAAGGTCAGGAAGCCTCCAGGATGTTTCTTTTCTCTGGAATTAAGGTCTCAGAATTAATTGTTCAATAATCCAAATTAAAGATGGACATAGCCATCATCTTCCCTTTATAATGCTGACAAGTAGGTAAGTACAAGAGGAAATCCTCCAAGGCCAAACATTTCAGAACATGACAAAGCTGGAAAAAGATTTATGGATGAGCACAAAGTTTTATAGAACAGTACTCAGGAGGATGTCTGTGAGAGGTGTTTAATTTATTTTTTATTTATCCAGTGGTTTTGAAGCCTTCCTGTAACTTTATTTTCAATTATTATTATATTTGGTTAGGATATAGCTCACCCAGGTTTCAGGCTGTCATTTTAGATGAGAGAGACTCTGCCTTTCCCTTCTCTCAGAAAACAACCACACAAAAACGTTACTCATGAACAAAAGGAGGAGAGGGTGTATTCCTGTCAGTAAATGTGTGGGGGGTGATTCCTGACTTCTAAAAAGTGGGAGAAGTGGCTCCCAAATCCCTTCTGCTGGCTGTGGGAAATAGTGACGCAAACTCTGGTGATAATGGGGTTGAATAGATGCATTTGGCTGTGGGATGGAAAGATAATTTGAATTTCTTTAAAACCAGGGAGTGTTTCACTGTAGAACTGTGAGGGACTGGAGGGAACTCCTTGAAAAGAATTTTAGAAGAGAGTTGATTTTAAAAGAAATTTAAAAGAGAGTTGAATTTAGCCCAGCACATCCAGGAGCTAAAGAATTCCCAGGGATGGAATGAAACCTGAAAAATTCTCAATTATCTCACTGGGTTTTTGTGGTTGGGTGTCTTGGGGGTGGTTTTTTATGAGTTTTCTGCACTTGCTCATCTGGCTTTTACTTCACCCAGCTTCCCAAATATCCCTGGTTAGGGATGGGACAGGAGCAGTTTCTGTACTCATCTCTCACCTGCTAGTTTGTAAAAACTCTGTGTGTTACAACAAATCACATATTCAGATCACATATTCAAATTTGAACTACTGGTGAGCAGTCTCTTAAATTTAGTGATGGAAAAACCCCCAAATGTGGTGTTTCCAGGGAAAATGTGGGAATTGAATCAGCTGCTGATTCCTGTCAGCTCTTGGACCCCAATCCTGCCTGTCCCTCCTCTCTTGTTCTACCTCATCCTGTTCTGGTCTTGACTGGTTCACCTGAAAAGCTGTGTTGGGACTCAGTGATTGTTGTGGATAGTTTTAATTTGAAAGAGAGCTGTGGGTTTGATTTTGGTTTTTTTTTTTTGGTTGATAAATGAAGCAGCCATAATAATTTAATTATAATTTCTGCAAATCTTTCCCTAAACCCCCATCTCCCTTTGTTACAGGCATCGGGAGAGTCGCTGCTACATCTTTAGGAAACTTAACAAATCATAGTTCTGAAGATTTACCTCTTCCTCCTGGCTGGTCAGTGGACTGGACTATCAGAGGAAGGAAATATTACATCGATCACAACACCAACACAACCCACTGGAGCCACCCCCTGGAGCGGGAGGGGCTCCCGCCGGGCTGGGAGCGCGTGGAGTCGGCCGAGTTCGGCGTTTACTACGTGGATCACATCAACAAAAGGGCTCAGTACAAGCACCCCTGTGCTCCCAGGTGAGCCTCACCCCTCCCTGCTCTCCCCCTGTGTTTAGTATTGAGGAGCTGGCTTTGCATCAAATACAACAGGCAAAAAAAAAATCTTATTTTCAGCATGGTTCTCAGATTTTTAGCAGTTTCAAGATTTGGGTTTCTCACATTTCAAGGTTAGAAGCAGGATGTTGCTCCTAAATCAAACAGAGCAGCTCTGCAGCTGTCAGTAGAACAGCAAAGTTGCTGAGAACAGAATTGAACTGGAAACTGGAAGGAAATTTGATCTGATGTGCCTGGAGATGCTCTGAACATCTGAAACGTGAATTAAGTCTTGTCTGGAATGAATTTGGGTGTTTCAGCTACTCGTGATTTCAAAGTAAAATAAAATTAATAAACACCAAATCTAATGTTAATTGTTAATACACACCAAATTAACAGTTAGTTGTCAATGTGCACCAAATCTGTTAATTGTTAATATACACCAAATTTAACAGTTAATTGCTAATACACACCAAATCCAACTGTTAGTTGTTATTTTCTGCTGCTCAGTCTGTTCTGCTGATACCCAGGAAGAGAAAGTTCTTGAACTTGTGGCACAAAACATAAATATATGGGAATGTCTTTATATGGAGTAACTGTGATCAGCTGCTGCATGAATACCTCTGTTCTAACTCATTAAATGGTGGATTATGTGAATCAGTACTTCTGAAATGTTTCAAAAACAGCTCCAGAGCTTTGTTTGTGAGTGGGGCTGAGGTGAATTCAACCAAAATAGCAGCAGCACATTGCTCAGTGCTGGGCTGCTGAGGCAACACTCACAGGAGATTGCAGCAGCAGCCTTTGCACTGATGGGTCCCTGTGAGATGTTCAGGAGTGAAGGGCTGCAGTGTGTGCAGTGTGCTCACGGGGAGGTGACACTGTTCCTGTGACACTGTCCCTGTGTGCAGTGTGCTCACACAACGGAGGTGACACTGTCCTGTGTGCAGTGTGCTCACAGGGAGGTGACACTGTCTCTGTGTGCAGTGTGCGCACAGGGGAGGTGACACTGTCCCTGTGACACTGTCCCTGTGTGCAGTGTGCTCACAGGGAGGTGACACTGTCTCTGTGTGCAGTGTGCTCACAGGGGAGGTGACACTGTCCCTGTGTGCATTGTGCTCACAGGGAGGTGACTCTGTCCCTGTGACACTGTCCCTGTGTGCAGTGTGCTCACAGGGAGGTGACACTGTCCCTGTGACACTGTCTCTGTGTGCAGTGTGCTCATGGGGAGGTGACTCTGTCCCTGTGACACTGTCCCTGTGTGCAGTGTGCGCACAGGGAGGTGACACTGTCCCTGTGTGCAGTGTGCTTACACAGTGGAGGTGACACTGTCCCTGTGACACTGTCCCTGTGTGCAGTGTGCTTACACAGTGGAGGTGACACTGTCCCTGTGCTCACAGTGAGGTGACCCTGTTCCTGTTCCTGTGCCCACACTGACCCTGTCCCTGTGCTCACCCTGACCCTGTTCCTGTCCCTGTCCCTGTGCTCACACTGAGGTGACACTGACTATTCCTGTCCCTGTCCCTGTGCTCACACTGAGGTGACACTGTTTCAGTCCCTGACGCTGTCCCTGTGCTCACACTGACCCTGTCCCTGTCCCCACACTGACCCTGACCCTGTCCCTGTCCCTGTCCCTGTCCTCACACTGAGGTGACACTGACCCTGTCCCTGTGCTCACTCACACTGAGGTGACACTGACCCTGTCCCTGTCCCGCAGCGTGCCCCGCTATGACCAGCCGCCGCCGCTGTCGGTGTCGTACCAGGCGCAGCCCGTGGAGCGCAGCCAGGCGCTGCTGGTCCCTGCCAACCCCTACCACAGCGCCGACATCCCCGACTGGCTGCAGGTCTACGCCCGCGCTCCTGTCAAGTGAGTCTGCCTTTCCTAGTGCTTGGCCTTCACACTGAAAACAAACAAATTCATTTCTACAGCTGACTGCAGAGCTTGTGCTGTGTTGGGGTTTTAGCTGAGGGTGACAGCATCAGGGTTGTACCAAACGTTTATCGCATGGATGTGCTTTCTTTCAGGCACTCATTGATCACTTCTTGCAGCTCACCCAACTGGCAGAAAGCTCTGTCAGACAGTGAAGGGTGTGTTGTGCTTTCAGACTGTTTACAAGAGTGGTACCACGTGCTCAGAAAATATGTGAAACATTTTTAGGGTGGAACTTCCTAGTGTCTCTTTTATTTCTTTTTAAGCAGCACAGCTTTTCCTTCACCTCCTAAGAGTTTTAAATCATGAATCATGAAATGGTCTGGGCTGGAAGGAACTTAAAAATCATCCATTTCCATGGCAGGGACACCTCCCACTGTCCCAGGCTGCTCCAAGCCCAATGTCCAGCCTGGCCTTGGGCACTGCCAGGGA
>JAOTBB010000268.1:59841966-59853121 GCA_025629985.1 Chamaetylas fuelleborni
GCCATTCCCTGTGTCCTGTCCCTCCATCCCTTGTCCCCAGTCCCTCTCCAGCTCTCCTGGAGCCTCTTTAGGCTCTGGAAGGGGCTCTGAGCTCTCCCTGGATCCTTCTCCTCTCCAGTTCTCCCAGCCTGGCTCCAGAGCAGAGGGGCTCCAACCCTCAGAGCATTTTCGTGGCTCCTCTGGACTTGTTCCAGCAGCTCCACATCCTTCTGATGCTGGACCCCAGGGCTGGAGGCAGCTCTGCAGGTGGGGTCTCACCTGAGTGGGGCAGAGGGGCAGAATCTCCCTCTCTCATCCAGGTTTTCCTGTTCTTGGAATGCCTGTACAGGGAGCAGAGCAGCTCCCCTGCCAAGCTGGGAGAGCAGGATTGTGTTCCCTGTGCTGCCCAGGGAGATGCTGGGGGATGAGCTGTCCTGGGCTCTGCATTCAGCTTAATCCAATAGAAGATGTTTTTTTCCCCAAAAAACCCCAATTCCAGCAGCAGAGTGAGGCCTGGCCAGGCATGGGGGCTCCTCAGCTGTCCCTGCCTGCACCTATCAGTTGGTGCTCCAAAACAATCTGGGGTTTGGGTTTGACCTCCTGGCACAGCAGGAAAATCCCCAAACAGAACAGATAGGAGGAAGATGAAAATCCCCACGGCATCCTGACATACCCCACCCAAATCTCTCTCCCACTTGGCTCCTGTGGAGCACAGTGCCCACACCCACACCCTTCCCCAGGCATCTGGATCCCAGCAACAGCCAGAGCCCTCGTGACTCCCATCCCCCACCAGCCCAAAGGTGCTTTTGGGGCCCAGATGCTTTTCCCAGGAGCCCAGAGCCCTGCTGACCCCAGCAGCATGCAGAGAACAAGAGCCACTTACCTCGTTTGTGCTTCCCTGGGAGAGCATTGGCAAAAGGGAGACAAAGAAACAGCTCTGTGTATCTCAGTGTCCATGGAGCTCATCCCTGGGGGGCTCATCCCAAGCTGCTCCCCTCCTCCAGGACCCTCCCTGCTCATCCATCCCTGCTGCACCTGCTCCCACTGCCATGGCACAGAGCTGCTCAAGGTGGGCAGAGCCACCCAGCTCAACAGCTCCCCTCTGCCACAAATCCTTCCTGGGAGAACTTTCCCTCTGCTTGGAAAGCCACAGAGGCCTGTGGATGCCAGGAACAGCTCCAAGCACTTTACCCTCTTTATTTTCTCCCAGCTGGACATGTTGCAAGTGGGCAGCACCTCTGGCTTCCTGTGTCCTGTTCTTGCTGAACTCCCCCTGCTTCTGCACTGGGATGGGCTTAAATATTCCAGCACATCCCAAAGGCTCCTGGGAATTGTCCCTGGGCAAAGAGCCACTGCAGGGGGCTGTACTGGAGGTGCTCAGGTGCTGGGGTCAGGGCAGCCAGGATGAACCCACCTGGGGCACTTCTCTGCTGAGCAGCACCACTGCCCAGCTCTGAATGAAGGAACATCACTAAATGCTGCCTTTATTTCCCCCAAAGCTGCATGGTCAGCACAGGGCAGCAGGGAAATGTGCTTGCTCTCCATGAAAACCTCACTGGCGGAGGAAAAGCAGGGAAGGAGAAGAACCCCTCCTGCCAGAACCCAGAGCTGGGATGGCTGCTGAGGGATGAGCTTGTGCAGCTCTGCTGTGGGAAGAGCAGGGGGGCACTGCAGCCTTTGGCTCTCTGGGCACATGGATTGTACCCCTGGATGGGTGCAGGCCTCAGGGGGAGTCTCTGGGCTGGGCTTTCCCTTTTCTGCAGTGGGAAATCAGGGTCTGGTGACAAACAGGCAGAGCCAGGATTTGGCCTTGACCTCTGGCAGAGCTGGGAGAGCCAAAATCCTGCCCTGGAGCAGGGGGGAGTGATGGCTGCTCCTCTTTAACAGCCACAGCCAGGCACACACCAAGCACACAAACCAGGATCCTCCCCAGGGGACCCCTGCAGAGCTGCCCATCCCCACAGGGCTCCACAAATCACATCTGCTGAGGGGGAAGACAAGAACAAGGCGGAACAAAGAAGCTTGCTGGGAGTTTTCTCAGATTGTTTTCCACACTGGACAGGAACTGGAGGCTCAGGGACACAGCTCCAGCCTTGCTCACCTCCCCAACACAACAAACTCCACAAACAGTTCCTCTGCCCCTCCTCTCCCCATCTGCAAGTTCTAAGGAATGGATTAAAACTTCAATTAAAACTATAAAGGTGTCCCTGCACTGATCACAGCACAAGCAGCTGGATCTAACAACCCTAAACCCCAAAACCATCTCAGAGGGGCACGAAAACCCCCAGTAAACTCAATGCTTAAAAAAAAAAAACCACCAAGGGGGGGGAAAGAAAAAGATGTTTTTCGCGCGCTGCTTTGAAACCAAAACCTCTTTATCCTACCTGATCCCACAAGGCTGCAGCCACTTGATCTATTACAGCTCCCAGTTCTCTGTACTCCCCAGAGTATCTGATATAAGCCCAGGTGCAGAGTGTGATCAGGGTCAAGCCCAGCACCATGTTGCACAGGCTGGCCACGATGTCCAAGCCCACGAAGCCGGTGACGCCGGCCAGCACGTAGGTGATGAAGATGACGACGAAGAGCGTGGCCGGGGTGCGGGCGGCGTGGAAGATGTTCTTGCTGTCGTTGTGTTTGATGTACTGGATGTAGAGCTCATCAATCTCAGCCTCCAGCTGCTGCAGGTATTTCCTGCTGAACTCCTCCCCTCCCATCTTCTTGACGCCGCGGAAAAGCCGCACGGCCTCGTCCCGCAGCTCGGCGTGCTTGGCCTGCAGGTCGCTGGGGGCCAGGAAGGGTTTGTCCCCTCCACACACCTGGGGGGCATGGGGAGAGATGGTGGAGGGGGACTGCTGAGGTGGGGAAATCAGCCCTGACACAGGGAGATCACTGCTGACATGGGGAAATCACTGCTGACATGGGAAAATCATCCCTGACATGGGGAAATCACTGCTGACATGGGGAAATCACTGCTGACATGGGGAGATCATCCCTGACATGGGGAAATCACTGCTGACATGGGGAAATCATCCCTGAAATGGGGAAATCACTTCTGACATGGGGAAATCACTGCTGACATGGGGAAATCACTGCTGACATGGGGAAATCATCCCTGAAATGGGGAAATCACTGCTGACATGGGGAAATCATCCCTGAAATGGGGAAATCACTGCTGACATGGGGAAATCACTGTTGACATGGGGAGATCATCCCTGACATGGGGAAATCATCCCTGACATGGGGAAATCATCCCCTGACATGGGGAGATCACTGCTGATACAGGGACATCACTGCTGACATGGGGAAATCATCCCTGACATGGGGAAATCATCCCCGACACAAGGAAATCATTCCTGACATTGGGAGATCATCCATGATACGGGGAGATCATCCCTGACATGGGGAAATCATACCTGACACAGGGAGATCATCCCCTGACATGGGGAGATCATCCCTGACACAAGGAAATCACTGCTGACATGGGGAAATAATCTCTGACATGGGGAAATCATCCCTGAAACGGAGAAATCACTGCTGACATGGGGAAATCACTGCTGACATGGGGAAATCATTCCTGACACTGGGAGATCATCCCTGACATGGGGAAATCACTGCTGACATGGGGAAATCACTGCTGACATGAGGAGATCATTCCTGACACTGGGAGATCATCCCTGACATGGGGAAATCACTGCTGACATGGGAAAATCATCCCCTGACATTGAGAGATCACTGCTGACACAGGGAAATCACTGCTGACATGGGGAAATCATCCCTGAAATGGGGAAATCACTCCTGACATGGGGAAATCATCCCTGAAATGTCACTCCTGAAACATCACTCCTGACACAGAGAAATCACTTCTAGAAGGGCATTCCTGAAAGAGGGAAATCACCCCTGAAACAGGGAAATCACCCCTGAAACGTCACTCCTGACACAGGGAAATCACTCCTGAAATGTCACTCCTGAAAAAATGACATCACTCCTGATATGGCACTGCTGAAACGTCACTCCTGACATGGAGAAATCACTCCTGACACAAGGAAATCACTCCTGACACAGGGGAATCTGAAATTAGTGTTAGGGATTAGGGGTTAGGGTTTAGGAAGGAATTCCTGGCTCTGAGAGTGAGCAGGCCCTGGCACAGGGTGCCCAGAGCAGCTGTGGCTGCCCCTGGATCCCTGGAAGTGTCCAGGGCCAGGTTGGACAGGGCTTGGATCAGTCTGGGACAGTGGAAGGTGTCCCTGCCATGGCAGGGGGTGGCACTGGATGATTTTTGAGTCCCTTCCAACCCAAACCATTCAGGAATTCAATGAATCTATGGCAGGAGACAAAAAGGGACACGCTCAGCACCACCCACCTCTTCCATCCTTTTGCTGTAGGTGTCTTTGGCAGTGGCAACTGCTGCTAAATTGTTGGCTTCTGCTGTGGCCTGGAAGGGCAAAAGGGACACAAAATTTAGGTGTAGAAGGACAGGGTTAAGTTGTGCAAGTGGACAGGACATGTGTGTTGCACCCAGAATTAGCCAAGAGGCTCTCCCAGCCTCCAACCAATCCCAAATAAGCTCATCCCATATTTACACACCCAAAAGCTTGCATGAAGAGAGGATTCCTACAAGCCAGAGCTATGAAAACTTTGGCTTCAGCTGTGGGAACCAGCAAGGAAAGAGATAAAAGGCTCAGCCACAAGTAAACAGCTCCAGCTGCAACCCCCAGCAGCCAATTCCCATGTGTCACCTCCCTGTGTGTGTGGCCCCAAGGATGTCATTCACCTGCAGGGAATCATTCCAGCTGAGCTGGCTGCTGCTGTGTGCAGCCAGCAATTCCCCACAGTCCATCCCAGGTGTGATTCCTCAGCTATGTCAGGCTCCTGATGCCAAATGTTCCCCAAAGTGCTGCTCCTTGGGTGGTTCCACTGAGGCATTTGGAATAAAGTCACAGCAGACCCACTGTGCTGGACACCTGCCAATTCCTGGGAATTAATGGCAATTCCAGGGCAGGAATTCCCACAGCTCCCACTCACCTGCAGCATTGACTTGGGGTGTGGCAACTCCTCCCCTTGGTAGATCTTTATGTAGGCCTGGAAAAGAGCAGGGAAAAGGGAATTGTGTGGAATGCAGCACATAGGAGCAACACCAACCACCCCCACCCAGCTCCAGCCAGGATTTAAAAGCAGAGGAGGATGTTCCAGCACAAGATGGCTTTGGTCAGAAAATGCCACTCCTTGGGTGGCCTGGGTCAGTCACTGGAGGCTCCACTCACTGCCAGTAACCCTCCCAAAGGATCTGCACCTACCTCTGTCCTTTCCCTGAAGGAGAAGGAGCCAAGGTAGCCCTGGAGAGTAGGTGGGGAGAATTACTCACCAATGTCTTGCATGGAAATGTCCCAGTAGCCATGACAACAAAAATAAGCTTTTTCCAAAGGCAATTGGAATACAGCCCTCAGCTTTTCCCCCCGGAGCCCTCAATTCTCCAGGGAAGGAAAACAGCTCCTCCCACTTTTTGGGCTGGCTGTGTGGTCAGATACACGACCATGAGGTGTTTGCCCTCTGCTGCAGTGAGTCAGGACTGTCAGTGCTGCCCCTTTAGCTACAGCACAATTCCACAGAGGAATAAATCCACTTTTTCTTAAATAAATACCTTGAAATACTCCACAAGGCCTCGACAGGTGATGTGGTTTCCATTGATCTCCTTAACGTCCAGGTTTTCAGGACTAAGAAGCCAAGGAATCAAAATCTTTAAGTTCTTGATGAACTCATCATCTATTTCTGGAAAAAAAAAGTAAGAAGAGGCATCACAGAGTGCCAGAATAGTTTGGGTTGGAAGAGACATTAAATATCCATCATGTTCCAGTCCCCTGCCATGGAAGGTTCTTCTCCATGGGTGGGAGGAGCAGGATCCACAGGAATGGACACAGCCCCAAGGCTGCCCAGAGCTCCAGAGGATTTGGACAAAGCTCTCAGGGATGCATAGGGTGGGATTTCTGGTGTTTCCATTACATTGAACTGTATAGGACTGAAGGCAGAAAAAACCAATGCAACAGGCAGGAATTTGGAAGATACAGAGAGCAGGGAAGATCCTCCACAATTCTTCCATCAGAGCACAGAAAGCTGAGTACAGCTCTGAGGCAACAAGAAAATTGTGCAAATTGTGTCAAGAAGCTGCTGACAGCTCCTGTCTGCACACAGCACTTGTTCCATACTCCTCAGCACCTGAGGTTAAGGGGGAGCTCCAGGGATCAGCTCAGTTTCCACCAGCCCATCTCCCTCCTGCTGCCTCACTGTCCCTCCTGCTCAGCGTGGAGTTTGCCAGGAGAGCAAGTCTGAGCCAGACAAAACCAGGCAAAAACTCACATCCTTGCCTGCTAATTTATTTTAAGTAGTTAATGGTCCACCTTACTGCTAAGATTGCAGCAGCCTGGAACCAGCCATGCTGGTGAGAAGTTCACAACAAACACCTAAAAATATCCCCAGCACGTGGCTCCTTTCAGGGTGGAGAATCTCACCACAGCTCTTCTCTCCTTCTCTCCTTCTCCCTTTTCTTTTAACCTGCTGAACCAAGCCTGCCCTGCAGGGAAACCACCAATTAGATAAGTCAGGCAGATTAAATATCCCCTGGAAAGCTTTTCAAAGTGAAATAACATTTTGAGAGCTTGTGGAACCAGCCTTCCACCCACCACAAGCACCAGCCTTGCAGCAACCAGGCTCTGCCTGTGCAGTTGAGGCACAGGAATTTACTGCAGGCTTAACACCACATCCATAAACATCCAGTCTCATCTCTGCCCCTCCCAGTTTTCCTATCAGTATCCTGGGGATTGCCAGCAGCTCTCAGCCTTGTCAGCCTCCCACACCTCTTCTCCCTCCACATGTCTGCTGCACTGGGAAGAAGCAGATGGAGGTGTGAACATCACTGGGAGGAGGATCCAACTCCTCTTCCAGAAGTTTTTCATGGAAAATACTTATGGGAGTTTCAGAAACCAGAGCTTTGCCTTTGTACCTTTGAGTTTTCCATCGAAATTGGGGTTGGTGGCAACTTTGAGGCCGGGGTGAGGTAAAAGGAAGCAGGAGATTTTGGTGAAGCAGGAATGGATGTGCTTCCTGACATTCTGCAGCTCCTCGTGCTGATTGCCTGACACCTGTGGAGGCAATGAATCACGGAATATCCTGAGTTGGAAGTGCCCACAAAGATCATGGAGTCCAGATCCTGGCCCTGCACAGATACCCCAACATTCCCACCCTGGACATCCCTGGGAATGGTGTCCAAACACTCCTGGAACTCTGGCAGCCTTGGGAATGTCACCAGCACCCTCTGGGGGAAGAACCTTTCCTGAAATCCAACCTAAACTTCCCCTGGCACAGCTTCAGCTCTTCCCTCAGGTTCTGTCAGTGATCACCAGAGAGAAGAGCTTGGTGCTGCCCATCTACAACTCACAGTTTGGAGCAGCAAGTTTCCTTTTGATAGAAACACTGGGATAAAGCTGGCAGGAGCAGAGGATACTCCACACCATGGCTGCTTATAGTGGGGGAAAGGAACACAGAAGATTCCATAGGCATTAGGACAAAGAGAAGGAACTGGAATATCTCTGACCACATGCCCTGGAGCATGCTATTATCATTTGGAAAATGCACATGTCCACGGATGACTGGAATACAAAAACATTTGGGATTTCCCACTGGGGCATTCCTTATCTCACATTTAATTAGGTCTCTCCACTACCACATCACCCATGCATTTCCTGACTGATCCCAAGCAGCCTTTGCCCATCATTTTTATTGTACAACTCCCTAATTACCAAAGTATCATTCCCAGCCTCTTGGGAATCTGCTGACTCCCACTGCTGTCCACTCTCCCAGAGAGTCCCAGGGAGCTGGGCTTGGGCAGAAACCTGAGCATGGCAAGGAAATTCACCCTCCCCAAATGCCTCCTCTGTGAATTTAATGCACTGAGTGTGACCACAACCAGCACTGCAGCTCACACCTGAACATCCAGTGCTGAGGCCACCCAGCTGAACAGGAAAATCATGGAATCCCAGAGTGGATTGGGTTGGAAAGGACCTTAAAAGATCATCCAGTTCCACTCCCTGCCATGTGCAGGGACACTTTCATCGTTCTAGGTTGCTCCAGAACCAAGAGCAGGCAAAACATACCTTCAGCCTCTTCTCCAAAAATCTTGCACCACCATCAGATCCATAGGAAAATTCATAAGGGAAGCTCCAGTCACGAACAAGGAATATAAGGGACTGGAAAGAAACAACAGTGGGGTCAGTGACCACAGTGGCAGCTGGGCACCCTCTGTCCCCTCACCCTCATTCACACCAAAACCTGGCTCTGAGTCTTTTCCCAGCTCCAGCAGCATCCCCCACCTTTCCTGGTGGAAATAAGAGGCTCCTGTGTGCAGGGACTGAGATCACTGTCCCACAAGGAAAAGGGGGAGCACCCCCCAAACTGCTGCAGTCCCTGGCTGGGAGAACAACATCAATCATCTAAACTGCCCAAGAAAAGGGATTGTTGCTAACCAGGACAAAAGGCAGCAAGCTCCCTAATTCCAGCCACATTTAGTTCCATCCTATGGGAATTCTACAGGCTCATTTTTTCACTGGGCAGCCTTCCAGACAGACTTTTAATGAGAAGCAGATGCAGAGGAATGAGGGTGAATAAGAAATCATTGGCTTTTGTAATCTTTATTGAGGCACTCAAAGTTCCTGGGCAATAAATAAATAAATACCAGAAGGGTCAAGTTTGAATATTTTTTAAAAAAAAAGTTTTCAGAAAAAAATCAAGTCTCCACTGCATCTGTACAAGGCACCAACATCCCATGTAGGAAATAAAGGGTTTGGAGGGGGAAGTCCTGAATGCCAAAGCCCAGGAGGATCTGGCAGAGGTGCCAGGATTCCTCTCATGCACATGGATAAGCAGGTCAGCAAGTGGAACCCATTTCACTGGAATTTCCCTAAAATTTATCTATGTTTAGAACAACAATCTAATGGAGGGAGGGGAAATATTCCTGCTATTTCTCTTCTGTAAAACATCAGAAAAAGTTGGAAAAAGGAAAAAAAAAAGGAGAGAACAGTGAGCTGGCCTTTCTGAACTGCAGGAGAAGCCACAGTGGCTGCACCCAGTGAGCTGGTACAGGACAGGCTGTTCTCAAACACCATGAGATGCTTTAGACACATGTCCATGCTTAGGACTTTTCCACAAAGTCATTATGCACGCCTTGAATTGGGAATTATTATTTTTTTTCTGAAGTAAAATTGTTCCAGACAGGCTGTGTTTACCATTGCCTTTGTGAAGGTCCCACACTCAGGGCCAGCCTCTGGTGAGGGCTCCTCAGAGCCAGGAGAGCAGGGACACAAAGGGAAAGGACAATTTTCCACTGCCAAGTCTCACTTCCCTTGCAGCAGGATCAATGTCACTGCACTTTATTCACCATCACACTTGGAGAATCCCAGGATCCCAGGATGGTTTGGGTTGGAAGGACCTTAAACCACATCCAGTGTCACCCCTGCCATGGCAGGGACACCTCCCACTGCCCCAGGGTGTTCCAAGGCCTGTCCAGCCAGGATGGGGCAGCCACAGCTTCCCTGGGAAAACTCTGCCAGGGCCTCCCCACCCTCACTTTTCCTGCTTTCTAAGCAACACTCTCACATTTAAAAACGTGTTCTGCAGGAACCAGCTCATGCTGGATGTGGACAGGAGATCATTCCTCACCTGGCCACAGCACCACTGACCCTGCTGCCACATCTGTCACACCCACAAGGGCTCCCAGCATCGTTTGATAATTTTCCCCTGATCATTAATGAAGATGACATTGAATCAGAGAGAGCCTGGGGGAATCCCAAGGAAACACTTCTGAAGGATGATGATTCCCTGGTACAATTAGTTCAGCGTGCTCTGGCATCTATCAGTTAATGAGTTTTTAATCCATTAACAATGGATTAAACCAGACAATGCCGACTTCATTTGCTTTTAATCAGCATCCTGGAGAGATAAGGCTGACAGAAGGCAAGGGATCATGGTGAGAGTTACCTTTATCAACCCAACTCATGGTCTCCAAAAATGGATAATGGGATTGTTTGACAAGACTCACCATCCACAAACTGTGACTCGACAGCAATTACAGTGTTTGGGAAAATCTGAGTCTATTATCCAGCCCTAATGATTTAAGCATGTTTAAGTTTCCCCTCACAGCCTCTTTTTCACTGATGGAGTAGGAAGTATCTCAGTTTCACTGGAATATTTGGCTACATTATCCCCACAGTTCTGAAAGAAGGAGCAGGAATATTTATTTAATGTCTGGCTTTTTGCTGTACCATGTTACAACATTCTTCAAGCTCTTGCCTGCCATTATTTTTGCTATATACATTTGTAATTTTACCACTTATCAGCCTCCTGCCCACGGCAGAATCCAATACACCTTAAAAATCTCAATTTGTCCATTCTTAGTATTTTTTGACCTTTTAATTTTATTTCCATTTCCTGACCACAGACACCCTTAGTCCTTCCAGGACAACAATTCTCTTTTTATGTGGGAAAGCAAATATAAAATAGCTGTAACTCATTCCCAAATACTCTTTGGATTTTTACAGCATGCTTTGCTCTTTACTGGTTTTTACTTTAGGAAGTTCACAAACCCTCACCCAACCTAATCAAAACACTCCTGTGTCATTAAAAACAGGAACCAACTTCACCTACTGTAAATACCCAATACTCTCCCTTTTTTTTTAACACCAGCTTTTCCCAGGTTGGGGAGCAGAAGGATGAACAGATGTCCCTTATTTGAAATTAAAACCCCACTTACAGCGAGTTTTCCCACAGCTCTGCTAATCCTTATCCTTTCATTTTGCCAGGAGCAGGGATTCCCAGGGCAGGTGAGTTCAAACCTCTCAGAACAAAGACTGGGCAGAGTTCCTGACTACAGAGAGTGACAAACCTGCTGCAAAACCAGCTGCTTTCCAAGGCTGGCAGGACAGGGCAGAGCTCTTGGGCTGGGCAAGGGCTCAGAGAGGAAAGAAGGAGGGATGTTGGATGTGTTTGGAAACAAGGAGGCACAAAGCCCTTCCTTGGAGCAGCTGAGCCAATCCCCAGGCTGCCAAGTCCAGCTCTGTCAGATCCCACAAACCTGGGACTGTCTGTCAGGCACTGACCCCCTGGAGAACACTGCTTTTGACCTGAGGCCTTG
>JAOTBB010000268.1:59858444-59869806 GCA_025629985.1 Chamaetylas fuelleborni
AGGGGGTTTACATTCTCCATTTCAAAGAGAAGCTTCTGCCTTTATTGGCAGACACCTGTCCTTCAAACCAGGACAGAGGAGTTTGGTGCAGGGAGGAGTCAGCAACAGCGGGGCTGGACAGAGTGGTGAGAGATGCAAACACCCAAATATCCATCCCAAAATGGCATCATCCAGAGCAGAGCTGCTGCACCTGGCCTCAGACATCCCAATGGAGACTCCATGGGGTCATCTCACCCCGTGCTCCACGCAGAGACAGCACTCCCTGCTGGAATCTCCCGTGGCAAAACACATCTGTTAGATTTTATCCCACATGGAAAACAGATCCCTGCAACTTCCTACATAAACAGTGCCTGCCATCAACCTCCATTAGCCCTTTCTCAGCTGGAAAAGCAAAGTCCAAGCTTCTCATCATCCCTTCTACCACATTATCCAGGGATCTGCTCTCCTCTGGATACTCCCCTCAGGTCCTTCCTGAAGGCTGGCTCACAAAGGAAGCAGCTCTCCAGCTGAGGTGTCCAAGGATCTCACATCTCATCAAAGGATGCTGCCTTTGTGTATCCTGTGCCACTGCTGTTCCTGTAGCAACACATTCCTGCTCCATCTGCAGCCTGAGCTGATGCTCCAAGTGCAATCTGCTGTTCCTGCCATCAGCCTCATCATCAGCATCCCCCAGGACACTCCCAGCAGGAATCAGGCCATGCAGACACAAGCCCATCCTGATAAAAGCCACTTCTCTGCTCCCAAGTGGGAAGCACACACAAAGCACAAGCCCTGCCCACTTTCCCACTTGGAAATGGCCAAGTTCCCTGTGGAGCTGCTGAGGGATCACATAGGAGGGTTTCACAGGACCTGGATGCATTTTAAGACCTGCAGCCCTGGGATTTGCAATGAGCAGGCTGGCTCCAGTAGTTTTCCTTTCCTGGTGTTTCCAAACTTTCCAGCACAGGGAAGAGATGCTGAGGGTGGTTCATGTGCCAGCCAGCTCACCTACAGCCAGTGAAACCTCCTTGCCAGCAGGGAAAGGAGAGTGAGATGGAAAGTTTCCCCCACATTCCAACAAAAACTTCCCAGTTTGCTGGCTGTAACTTTCCCAAGTTTTGCCTCAAGCTAAACCTCTTCAATCTCTGTTTCAGTCCCTGACCTTGGGGACCCAGTTTTGAGCTGTTTCAAAGCACAAGCACTGTGTGTGCACATGCTAAAAGAGAAGTTATAAATATCAAGAGGAATAGGATTTGCCCATTCTGGGCCTCTCTCTAAAGAAGCCTCCAGCAGTAACTTCATATTTTAAATAACAGCAGCACTTTTGTGATTTCCTAAGATCCCACAAGGAAGTACAGGGATCATTAAGCCTGGTTGCCAGGGGATTTCTGGTGGCTCTTGGACATATACTATGAGCCTTCTTTGCTCACAGCTGAAAGACAAAGATCTTTTCTTTCCATTGCTTGGAGGTTTTTTAGCTAAACAAAAGTCCCAAATGCTGTGAAAAGCGAGATTCTCCACCAGACTGCAGCACTAAAATATCCCTTCGAGCACCAGCCCCTGCCCCATGTCACTGCTCAGGGGTCTTCAGTAAAAAAAAAAAAAAAAAAAAAAAAAAATCCTTCCCACTTCAAATCCATGAGTCAGGATGCAGGTTCACATTGCCAAATGAAGGTGAATGAAACACCTTTTCCAGCATTGAGGCATTCCCAAGGTAAGGACAGCCAGGTGCCAAAGGGCCACAGGCCTGTGTGCTCTGTGTAAGCACTGCCAAGCTTCAAGGGCCATAGAAAGGATAGGTGGTGTTTCCCAAAGCCTTGCTCAGCTAACCAAAGTCCTATTTTTATTTTCTTCTTCCAGCTGCACAGAAAGGACAGTGGAGAGATCCTTGGATAGGATGTGACTCATGGTGGGGGCAGGAAACGATTTGTAAATCAAATTAAACTTCAATATTTCTGTCTCTAACTCAACCATCAGGGTGCAACAGCTGTGCCACCTTCCCAGAGCAAACAAATCCCACCTCCAGGCACAGAGACAGTGGGAAGTGGGACCAGAACTTTGGCTGGAGCCCCTCTGCTCTGGAGCCAGGCTGGGAGAGCTGGGGGTGTTCACCTGGAGAAGAAAAGCATCCAGGGAGAGCTCAGAGGCCCTTTCAGGGCCTAAAGGGGCTCCAGGAGAGCTGGAGAGAGACTGGGACAAGGGATGGAGGGACAGGACACAGGGAATGGCTTCACTGCCAGAGGGCAGGGATGGATGGGATATTGGAAATTGGGAATTCCTGGCTGGGATGGAACTCCCAGAGCAGCTGTGGCTGCCCCTGGATCGCTGGGAGTGTCCAAGGCCAGGCTGGATGGGGTTTGGAGCACTCTGGGACAGTGGGAGGTGTCCCTGCCCACAGCAGGGGTGGGACTGAATGATCTTTAAGGTCCCTTCCAACTCAAACCATTCTGGAATTCCGTAATTTATGTTTTTACTCATCCTGCACCAAGTGGGTACCAAGATGGGCACAGATCCTTGGATGCCCCTGGCTCAGAGAACTGAAGGGACCTCCCAGTGCTGGGACAGGGGCTGAGGAGAGTCCCCTGCCATGCCCCTGCCACAGGGACACCTGCTGCCAGATCCCCTCTCCTGGTGCCTGGATGGCATCTTCTACATCTTCTCCCTCTGCTCTTTCCAGCAGCTGAACCAAGAACCAGTGCAGAGGAACAGGGATTGTTTTGTCCTGTCAAATCATCAGAATTTGTAGGAGAGTAATTTTTTAAAGCAGATATTAACAGATTTTGGGAGAATATCTCCAGATACAGAAGTGGCCATGGTGTCCTAGGGGACATCCTTGTTTCCATCACCTGAACACCAGGAGAACCAGGCTGTTTGCACACCACAGAGCATTATGAGCAGGATATGTTGATCTCCCAGTTCCTTGGAGACAGCAGGAATGAGGGATTATATTAAGCAGGTCTCAGAACTAATTTCATCCCTATCTCTGCCTCTTTCACATAAGCCATCTGCAGACAAAACTATCTTTTTCATATTTATATTCATATTTCCATGTGATGAAACTTCCAGGTTCTGTTTATTAAATTATCTGCCACACTGCAGAGCCAGGGATTATTTTATAAAATGGCTGCACACTACTGGAAATCAATGCTTTTAACTGATCTTTCTGGTCATAAATGAGTTATTTGCCTTGAAGGAAGATATACCTGGCAGAGGCAAAAACTCATCCAGCCAAAAAGGAAAGGAAGGAGAGCTCAGCTTTGCTAAACACACTCTTGTTTTCACTCCTTTTCTGAGCTGACTCCTCCTTTTCTCAGCTCTCTCCCGGCACCCTGCAATTACGTCAATTCTCCAGCTGCTCATTCAGAAATTGTCAGGACCCAGCTCCTTTTCCCCATTTCATAACAGCTCATTCCCATGGCTCTGGAGCAGGGTGGAAGCCACCTCTCTTTTCCAGATGGCAATTCCAAGTGGGAAGGGCAAGCAGAGCAGGATTTGTGTTTGTACTCACTGGGCTGTCAGACAGCATAAAAAAAGCAAAGAATTCTTTAACTGGGCTAAGACTTGCTTTTGACTAAATTAATTAAATTGAAACAGCATATTTCACATTGTGCCTGTGTGTAGACTGAGAGACACGTCTAATGTAATTTACTTAATTTATTCTTCTCTAGGAGTTAATGACATGCCACTAATTATGCAATGTTTGGTGAGTGCTTGCTGAGGCCTGTTCTGCCTTAGCCATGGAGGAACAGGTCACAGAAATGCTGACTGCTTCCCAGAGTCCCACAGAGCAATCAGCCCTGTCCTCAAGTGAGCCTGCACAATAAATACATTTCATTCCAGAGAATGAAACACAGCCATGTCCCATCATCTGTGCAAACACTGCCTGAGCAGAGCCTGAGGAAGCCAATTTGCCAGCCCTGCTCTCAGGCTCTCTCACACCCCAGCAGCTCAGCTCTCCAAGCACTGCCTGTGGAAAGCAGGGGCTGCAGCCTGGGCTCCAATTCCCCTGCTGAAATCACAGTCCCAGAATAGTTTGGGTTAGAAGGGACCTTAAAAATCATCTTATTCCACCTCCTGCCATGTGCAGGGACACCTTCCACTGTCCCAGGCTGCTCCAAGCCCTGTCCAGCCTGGCCTTGGACACTACCAGGGATCCAGGGGCAGCCACAGCTGCTCTGGGCACCCTGTGCCAGGGCCTCACCACCCCCACAGTGAAGAATTTTTTCCTCATATCTAATCTAATCTAATCTAATCTAATCTAATCTAATCTAATCTAATCTAATCTAATCTCTCATTTCTTAGTTTAAATCCATTTCCCCTCATCCTATAACTATCTGCCCATGTACAAAGTCACTCTTCTTTTTTAAAAGCCACTTCCAAGTACTGGAAGGCCACAGCGAGGTCTCCCTGGAGCTTTCTCTTCTCCAGGCAAAACAAACCCAGCTCAGATGTCCCACACACAAAAACACCAATGTCAGGCAGTGCTGCCATTCTGAGGGCATTCAAACCAAACAAACTACCAAGGAGAGAAAATCGAGGTTTGATGGGAAGCTTGAACTTGCTGTTATTTCCATGAACAGAGTATCCAGTATCTGCTGGCTCAGGCTGCTTATCAGCAGCTCTCAGGGGATCAGTTTGACCAGCAGTGATATCTGTGTAGTTCTTTGCTGGAGTTTCCATCCCAAACATCAAACTGCCACCAACAGCACCACGAGCCAAGCCCTGAACAGAGCCTGCAGTCAGCCTCCATCACTCTGGGTGCTCTCCAGAGAGCTGAAGCTTGCAGGAAGCTTATCTGCCCTCCAGAACAGCTCTGGGGAACACAGCCATCCCTCCCCAAGCATCTCCCCTGCACTGGGCATGTTCAGCCTGGCTGCTGCTGGCACACAGCTCTGCTCTCTGTGGCTGTGCTGAACTGCAGCAGCCAGCAGTGATCAGCAGGGCTCTGAGAAGGCTGGGAGGGTGGGGAGCTCCAAGCATGCACCAGGAATCCTCTCCTCTTCTCCATGACAGGCTGGCACAGAGCTCAGCACCTGACTCAGCCAAGCAGGGAAAAATGGGAATAAAGCATGGGAGCAATGCACGTGCACTGGAGAGTGAGAGCAGGGTGTTCCCTGGTTCTGCACAAAGGATGCAGCCCAAAGAGCAGAGCCTGGCCTGGCCAGCTGAGAGCTGGCAATTCCCTCAGCATGGGCTGCCAGAAGGTGTCTAGACAGAGGTGCTCCTGGGAGACAGGGCCTTGCAGAGGGTGGGGCAGGGAAGCCTGGATGGGCAAAGCCCTTACAGCCACCCTGGCTTTGAAGGTTCCTGGCCAGCAGAGCAGAAAACCTCCCAAGCTGGGTTTAACCACACACACAGTCACCACCCCTCACTGTGACACAGAATCCCACACTGGTTTGGGGTGGAAGGGATCTTAATGCCCAGCCAGTTCCAACCCGTACACAATAACACACCTTCCACTATCTCAGGTTGCTCCAAACCTGGTCCAGCCTGGCCTTGGACGCCTCCAGGGATCCAGGGACAGTCACAGCTTCTCTGAGCACCCTGTGCCAGGGCCTTACCACCCTCATAGGGAAGAATTTTTTCCAAATATCCCATCTAACCCTGCCCTCTGGCAGTGGGAAGCCATCCTCCCTTATCCTGGTACTATGTGGTCTTGTAAGTAAGTTTCTCTACATGCACCTCCTGCACCCTGATCTCACAGACACACAACCTCCCCTCTACTGGGATTTCTGACATCTCCACAGAACCAGAGGACTCCAGATCCAAGCAGGGGAAGCCCCAAATGCTGCCCATCCACTAACCAGAACCACTGGGACCTGATAAGTGACACATGCACCTCTGTCAGGCTCTCTTGCTGTGCTACCCCCTTACACCTGGGGCTGCTGATCTGGGAAATGCAGCAAGGAGGGGAAGGCAGAGCCAGAACTTAGAGTGCCCAACTAGGAAGTCATCTGCACCTCCTCAGACTGGATGTAATCACAGGTGCCATGAATCTCTAGAAATGACAAATCAATGACAATCCCTGGAGCTGCAGGGCATCAGAAACAAGTGAAGAAAACTGCTGTGGAAAAAGGAGCCCTGTCATTCAACAATGAAGAATAGCAGATAAATAGAAATGGAGTGTTCAGGGATGTGGTGGAGTCACCACCTCTGGTGGTGCTTCAGGAAAGACTGGATGTGGTATTTGGGACTTGATGATCTCAGAGGTCTTTTCCAACCTAAATGACTGATTCTGTAAAAGGCCACACACATTCCCCTTTGGGATCCCAAGCTCCTCTCCAAAGTCAGACAAACTCCCACAGCTGAGCTGCACAACTGTGTTAACACCTCTGCCAATCCAACCTGCACTCCCCCATTCTCCTGGCAGGGACCTCACTCTGCCTCCCAGGATGGTTGGAGCAGGGAGCTGAGCAGGGTGGCTGCTGCTGCCAGGCTCCATCCTCACTCACCCTTTGCTTTTCTGGAAGCACTGGAGATGTGGAGTGCACCTTCCTCCTGCCAGCCCTGAGTCACCCAGCTGGCAGCAGCACAGCTTCAGCTCCAGCATGGCCAGCTCAGCCCCTTCTCCCTTTGGCAGAGGCAACAAGGGCATGAATGATCCTGCTGATAGCAGGAGTGCTTTGGGACCTTCCCATGTGAACCACTGCTGACAGGAGCAAGAGTGTGGATGATAACTGCCCCCCTCAAAGCTGACTGTTACAACATCTCAAATGCCAAAGTACAATTTGAATTTTTAAATTACAACACCTACTACATGAAGCTCCAGTGCTTAGCTGGCTCTGAAGCAAGAGCAGTTCCTACTGCTGTCAAATTCCCAGGCTGAGCTTTGGAGACACAGGCAGGCAACTACCTTGGGAATGAAGCAAATCAGGTTTTTTGCAGAATTTCTTCAGGAAGTCTGAGATCAGGTTAGACAGTTATGTGGCTGTGCCCATGACAGCTCACGTAGCAGGAATGGCTGAGTCAGAGGCAAGGTGGGCACCTCCCATAGTCAAAATATTGTTGGAAGAGCACCAGCAAAAAGCCATTACCTGTTTGTCAGGTGCAAACCCTGGGCCTGCTGCCTTTCCCACATTTAAGCCTAGCCAGGCTCCAGGGTAACACAGAATCCCAGAATGGTTTGGGTTGGAAGGGAATCTAAAGAACAACTCATTCCAACTCTTGTCCAACCTTCCACTGTCCCAGGTTGCTCCAAGCCCCATCCAACCTGGCCTTGGACACTTCCAGGGATACATCTCCAGAACTTCCCACCCAGCACACATTTTCTGCATGGTCCTTCAACTGCTCTGTTTTCTTCACCCTTCATCTCCACCACCAGTATTTGATTTAGGTTTTTTTGACATTAAATTATTTCTACCTTTTTGTTGCTAAAATTGGCTGAAAATAAAGTTCAGTAAACATGCCATGAAATTTTAGGATGTAATATGAAAGGTAATTAATTACACTGCAGAAAATGCTTATAAAGTGCTTTAAATATGCTTTATGGGCTTGGCAGAAGTCAGCCCATTCTCCAGAGCCTCCACCCCATTTGGGAGATCTGTGTTTGGTTATTCTCCTGCTGTAACACTTCATTTATGCTGAATTGATGGCAAATGGGAGTGTTTCTGGCTCTCTAGAGTGAAGTGACTTTTTCAGAAGTGATCTGTGGGACACCCTGTGCTTCACAGAGCATGGCAATATCTGCCCCAGCTCCTTCCCCCGCTGGAGAAGGTTCCAGTCAGTGATCCAGGGGAACTGATATAAAGCCTGCTGCCTCTGAACATCACCCAGGCCCTAAACAATATTGAAGTGTGCTGTTTGTCACCCATGGGCTTAGCAGGGAAAATGCAGCAAGACAAAAGCAATGCCACATGCTGCTTCATTAAACAAGAAAGCAGCCAAGGCCAGAGCCACTGATGGCACAGACACGACATGAGGCAAGACAAGGGCACCACGTCACCTCTCTGAGGCAGGATCAGGACATCCTGGTTTTTCCCCAAACAAAAAAAGTCAGGCTGCTCTTGCTCCTGCTCATCTGGTGGATCCCAGCTATTCCAATTCCCTGTACAATTCTGCTGCCTGCACAACAACCATGGGAGAGCGACTTTGGATGAGGACACAGGACACAGGGAATGGCTTCCCACTGCCAGAGGGCAGGGTCAGATGGGATATTAGGAAAAAATTCTTCCCTGTGAGGGTGAGGAGACCCTGATACAGGTTGCCCAGAGAAGCTGTGGCTGTCCCTGGATCTCTGGAAGTGTTCCAGGCCAGGCTGGATGGGACTTGGAGCAACCTGATCTACTGGGAAGTGTCCCTGCTCATTCCATGATTCTATAATCACATTCAGCTTGCAATGTTGGACTTGTCTCTTCTTTCAACTCCCAGCATTTTATTTTATTTTCTCTTTCACAAGCCAGTCATTTGGTTGTGAATATTTCTGGCTTTTTGTGTAAAGGCCCCTCTGTCTGAAACATCTCAGCTTTCACTTGTCAGGTTCCCAGCATTCAGAGTCACAAAGAAATGCCAGGAAGTGGAAACTGAAAATCCATCATAAAAGGGCAGAAATCAAAAAACAAACAGAAAAGATGTTAGCATGGTTAAAATGAAAAACAACCTAGAGAAATCACAGTTTTCTCCCCAGTTTAACCCATTGTGTGCAGTCTATGATGTGGCAGTGATGATCTCTGGCCTGTGCTGGAGAAGTCCCTTCTCAAAATAGTTCCTTGGCTTTTCCTAGCTCCCTTTTGGAGCTCTCTTAAATCCCCTGTCCAGCTTGAAAATCCTCTCCAAGAAGTATCTATAACCTTTGTAATCCCTTTTATGGTTTTAAAACTGAATTCTTGATAGGTGGGTCATTCCAATTTCAACACAGAATTGGCCATGATGGGAAACATGAGATTTCACACGATTTTTTTCCAGTCTGTGCTGCTTAAAGGAGTGACTGGGAGCAGGGATCTCACTGGATCAGAGAAACCAGGCTGCTGAACATCTGCAACTGCCAAGCACAAAGAATTTCAGGCAAAAATCAGTGTAATCTACTACAAACCTCCATGAGCTGGCTGGACTTCACCGTGCCAAGCAGAACTTGGACTAACAATTCTTATTTTGGGAAAAGCAGGGTCCACTACTCACAGCAAGAAATTATTTGTGATTTTTTCTCATCTGTAGCTGCCTCAACCATTCAACTGGCAGCAGTTGAGGTCCATGCACTGCTTGGCACATTTAGGAAGAGCCTTAAATGAGGCATAACCTTATTCTGACCTTTAGCCCAAGGCTAAATCCTACTCTGGATGCATCACACACCCCTACATGAGCTCCCCTCCCGGGGATGTGACAGCAACCCAGCTATGACCAGGGGCAATCCCACATACTCAACCTAATTTGCTCTGTGAGCTTTAAAAAAGCACATTATTTTCGTGAAACAAAGGAAGGTTACACTAAGCAGCTGCCTGTTTCCAGGCCTGAGTAACTAGGGCAAAGTTTGATCCGTTTCAAAATAGCATTAATATTTTTAATGACCCATAAGCCCATTTTTAGAACAAAGCAAGGACTTTCTCCTTTCTGCCTTAGTTTCAGGAGAAGCCCAAGCCTCCTCCTTTGCCAGCTGAAAGATGTAGCAGTGGAATAGTCACCCCATGGACTGATGTCACCACACAATGCTGCAGTCACTGGATGTAAACACAGCTTTCAAGGCAATGAGGTTTTGTTGTATAAATAGAATAAATAAATTTATTAAAGGCAGCTTTTTCTTTCCTAGTAAAAAAATTGAAGCATTTCACTCTCTCAATTTCTTACTTGCAACGTCAACCAGCTTGGCAAAGAGCCAGGAAATCCTCTAGGAATAGGTGAATGTCTGTGGGATACAGGGAATGGTTTTGAGCTGTGGATGGGAGGCAGATCCCACAGAGATCCACTTGGATCCATGGACGCTTCCAGATTCTTGCAGAGAAGCTCAGGAAGAGTTCATCCCATCAGTGACACATCACATTTCCCGGGAGCAGGGCTCAGCAGCACAGGCTGAGGGATCCTTGCCGGACCCAGGCTGTACTGCCCAGGCTGTGCTTTCTTCTCTTCCCTCCGGCATCATTTGCATTCCCTCCTCCTGCTCTCAGGATGTGCAGGGAAGGCACCGGGGTGTGGACGTGTGTGCAATTCCCAACACTCACAGAGTCAGGGCTGACACGTCTGTCACACGCTCCGCGAGACAAAGCTGAGAACGGCACCACATTCCCTGGCAAGTTTTCCCTCTGGTTTACCCAAGGATCTGAGGACCTTCATTAAGCCACAGCTAAACACGGCACCGATCAAATGAGATTCGCTCATCTTCTCCCCTCCTCTATCCCTAAACGCCCATCCCCGGATCAGACACTCCGTTATCCCGCTTCCGAACTGTTATGCCTCCGAACTGTTAATCACTGCCATGGGAAATCCCACACTCATCTACACAAATTAGAATGTAATTTGTGTATCTAAACATCACAGCTCAGCTCACCCGCTCTGCCTGAGGAGCCGGGATACCGCCGGCACCCGTCAGTGAGCTCACACGGAATTACGACTCCGGAGGAAACGGCGAATCACTCTCCCCAAATAACGGGAAATGGCTGGATAAAATCTGATTTCCTACGGAACAGCGTGGCAGTGGCAGTGGGCGAGGCGATACATCACAGGCAGGCTGAAGGTGGAGGAGCCCCTTGCTGGGTGCAGCCCACCTGTGGGACCCGCTCGGGCTCCAGAGGGAAGCAGCGGCTGCTGGAGGATCCAGGCGCCTCTGGAGGGAACCGAAGCCTCGCAGGAAGGCACCACAGAACTTCCTCCCGCCTCACCCCGGCAGTGCTGCCCGGCTCCCCCGGGACCGGGGGGCTCTGAGGGGATGGGCTCAAAATGGGCCCTGGCTGGAGGGTGACTCGACAACTAAATGCTACAGCTTCCAGAAACGGGGGAAACCCTCTGGAGGGGTGACAAGCCACGGCGGCCTTGTGGCTGTGCCTGCGGGAGGTGGGGTGAGCGGGATCCCCGCTCCGAGGCGGGGCGGTGGCTGAGGTGGCGTCCCCCGCCAGGGGCTGAGGGGACAGCAGGGCCAGGGAAGGGGTGTCAGGGCAAGCCGGAGGAGAGCCGGAGTAGCCGCACGGCTCCCCAGGGAGCTGCCGGGGCTGTCTGGCCCGGGTGTGTCAGTGGGTCCCGCTGCACCGAGCCGAGGGCGGTGACCAGCCCGAGCCGAGGACACTTCGCCTCAGGAGGCCCCGGAACGAGGGGCGCCCCATCCCGCACCCCGATCCCCCTCACGCTGGCGGGGCGGGACGGGCGGACCCCCGACCCCTCGGGGATAGCGCGGGGGGTGTCCCGCACAGCCGTGTGTCCCCTCGGCACCGGGCGGCCCCCCGCCCCGCCCGGCCCAGCCGAG
>JAOTBB010000268.1:59878942-59903942 GCA_025629985.1 Chamaetylas fuelleborni
GCCCCGGCGGACGGGCCGCAGCGCCGGCGGCACCGGAGCTCCCTCCGCGCCCGGCCCCGCTCCCTGCCCCGCTCCCTGCCCGCACCGGCGCTTCCTGGTTGCCCCGGGAGCCGCGGAGGGCGCGGCCGCCTTTGTGCGGGCCGGCCGGAGCCCCCTGAGCCGCCGTTGCCGCCGCAGGAGCCATGGGCCGGGGGCCGCCGCGCTAGCAGCATCCCGGGGCCGGCGGGGACGCGGCGCTGGACATGGAGCCGGCGGCGCGGGCCAGCGGCGATATCCTGAGGCGGAACCCGCAGCAGGACTACGAGCTGATCCAGCGAGTGGGGAGCGGCACCTACGGCGACGTGTACAAGGTGAGCGGCGGGGGGGCAGAGCCGGCGGATTCCCACTTCTGTGGAGAAGGATTGACTGTGAGGGAGGTGAGGCCCCGAGAGAAGCTCCCTGCAAGCGTGCAAGGCTTGGAGCACCTTGGGGTGGAGGAAGGTGTCCCTGCCCATGAATCAACGAGACCTTTAGGGTTCCTTCCAACCCAAACCATTGTGGGATCCGTGCTTGTGCACCAGGGAGAAGCTCTCTCTCTCTCACCGCTGCCCTTCCTGGAGGTTTGACTTGGTGAATAACTCCCCACGTTACAGCCCCGGGAGGTAGAGGATGTCTCTCGGCTGTACCTGTTTGCAGAACGCATCCAGTTAAAGCACCTGATTAAAAGGGTGCCACTTTATCCCCGAGGTTAATAATAGCCCATGAAAGGCAGAAGCAGATTAAAGCTCTTCAGGAGCTGGAACGGAGCTGCAGGGGTAGAGTTAGTGCAGCACATCAAGTAGATGCTCTTGGAATGGTGCATGCAAAGAGTGACCCTGTCCGTGGCAGGGAGCTGGAACTGGGTGATCTTTTAGATCCCTTCCAAGCCAAACCATTCCGGGATTCTGTAAATTCTTCATTGGTGCTCACATCACCAGAACCACAGGCATGGAGGACAGGAGGTGCAGGCAGTGAGTGTTGTATTCTTCTGACATGAGCCCTGTCCTCAGTCATCAGGGATGTTCCTCAGTCATCAGGGATGTTCCTCATACCTCAGCAGCTCAGGGCTGGGTGAATTCTAAAGAAAGCCTTAAAGTTTTCAACCTGTGCTTGGCAATGTGCGTGTTCAGCTGCACGGGCAGGGAGCTGTGGGATGCTTTCCTTTGTAGTGCTGTTGAGTGTGTTTAAAATAGACCTGACACAGCCAAGCGTGCAAGGGAAGGTGTGTTACTGTGCCACATGAAAGGCAGCAGTAATTGCCTCTGCTGGGGGAGGGCTCTTTCCTAATGCTCAAATTGAAGTTTTATAGATGGATCCTGTTCCCACCACCCCTTTGAAATGGTTACTTATGACCTCAGGGAGTTATTTTTAAAAGTTTTCATGGTGCATATTTACCTTCCTCTTTTATTTTTTTTTTCTCCTGCAGTGCTGTGCACAGATCAGTCAACTTCTTTCCTAGGGATTCTAGCACTAAACCCTATAAAAGAACATTTCAGCTGTCATAAATCTGGAACTTGGCATACCTTGAGCTGCTTTGTTTGTGTGTGCCTGCCCAGTGCAGGGCAGCATGACAAGAAATAACCAGACAGCACGACAAGAAATAACTAGTTGCGTTGCAGGGAAGTGTTTTTGTGTCATCTCTTTGTGGAAAAAGAAATATTCTGCTTCTCATTATCCTGGTAATTAGTGGAGAGCTGTGCTGACATGTCATCCAGCTTCCGCTTCCGGAGCTGGGTTGGATGCATGGCTCTGCTCCTTGCCATGTAAACACATCCATCCCCTGTTAAAGAAAAAACCACAGCCCTCTGTCCCCCTCCTCCACTCTTTGGGTTAGGAAAAATCTGCCTTCTGCTCCTGAAACGGTTTCAGATAAGGAGCAAACCCAAACTTTCTCCTCGTGCAGCCTGGCAAATTAAATCAAAGTTTTTTTGGCAGGCGTTGTTATGAGTCCCAAACAAGTATAAAGTTAATGAGTTTAAAGTAGTTTGAGAGGCTGCATTTGTTTCTAGGTCATTGGTTTGCTCTTTGTTTTTGTAAAGGCCTGCAACAGGAACTGTATCAAGGGAATACTGAATCAGATGGCACTGCCTCTTATGACAAATATGCACAAGCAAACTTAGTTTTTAAAGGCATTGATGTTATGATAATTTTAAAAGTAAGGTAAACCTCTTTTTCTTGAAAGGACTTAACATATAAACATTGTACTTTTATTTTTCTTAGTCCCTGGTAAGTCTCAGTGCAGATGGCACATCTTGTGCTCGCTGAGGGCTGTCAGAAGTGTTTATAAAATGCATTTATTAGGGAATATCCAAGTGTTCTTATGTTGCAGAGCTCGGGAAACGTTTGCTAGAGAGTGCTCTTAAATTAAAATGGAATTTTCCCCTCACCTCTTCAAGTGGTTTCTCTGCTCCCTCACTAATAATGAGTCACCAGCGTCTCCAGCACAGTTGTTTTTGGGATGTCTGAGCCAGGCAGCCTCTCTGATTGTGGGACATCTCCCTCTTCCTCAGATGCTTTTTTGGTGGTGGTGGTTAATGCTTTAAATTCTTCTTGGGGCATTTGGTAGCTTTTAGAGTAATTGGCTCTTTTTTGGATGGTGAAGGTGGAGGTTAAGCAAATATTTCTCTTTACTGTTAGGTTACAGAAGAATATTTAAGGCTTTTCCAAAATTCTCCTGCCCACTTTGCTTTTTGTTACTACCATGAAAGCTTTCAACAAAAAAAGCTTGGTTTTTTTTTTTCCCTCTTAGTGTTTGTGGGGTTTATTTCTCTTGTCTGTCACATGGCACACAATGGTTGATTGTAGGATTGCTCCTAAGTGCTGGATTGTTGATGTTGTTTTAATATCTTTTTTCCCCAAAATGCATTTCAGGGCTGGGGAGAAACCATCTGTAAATAAACTCTTGTCTATTCACAGCCTGTGTAAATAGATCCAAGTTTGGGTTAGCAGTCTTGGAAGTAATTTCCATTACAATCCTGACTTGTTAGTTGTCTCATCCGTGGTGGGAAAGCTTTTTATCTTTTTAATAGAAGATATTAATATTAAACCAGTTCTGATCCATTGGCATAATTTATCCCTCAATCTTGAATTATTGACTTGTGAAAGAGGTTGAAATAACAAAGATGAGAACTGGAACTTAGTAATATGCTGTTTAAAAAATAGTATTTTTATGTCCCCAGTGTCTCTCAAATCTAATCTGGCTTTCCTGGAAAGGTCTTCCCACTGTGGTCATAAAAATTAAAATCTCAAAGCAGTGTTTAAAAATGACAGATCTGTTCTGTTTGCATTCAGAAATTCTGAAATGCATCTGTTTGATGCTGAAATAGATGTTGTGTGTGTGTGGTTAATGAAGAAACATACATTGGACTGGGGTCTTGGAGCAGAAAATTCCAAAAAGCTGCTGGAGACTGTAAATGGAATTTAACCTCCAGCAGTAGGAAGTGGCTGGTCAGATCCCATCCCAGGTAAATTCCCAGTGTGGTTAGATGTTGCCCAGGATGGGTTTTCACACCAGCATGACCTGTGAGTGAACCTGCAGCTTCTCAGTGGGGCTTTGTACTCCTAATTTGTTTAAGGCTGGTTTGATAACAAGGTCACACCATCAGCTGTATAATCACACATTCCTGCAGCCCATGGCATTTTCTGGAAGTACTTGGGATAGCATAAGACTGGCCTGTTTTGCTTAACTTGTGGAATTTGGTTGCATCAGAGTATGCAGTCATTTGCTTGTGTGTAATTGTGGATCTTGGTGTCCTCAAGGGACTTTGGAAAACAGGAGTTGTGTTTGGGGGATAATTTGTTGTCTTCCCTGAGATTTCCTGTATGGATTTTTTTTATTGAAGTGTTTATTAATGGCTCTGAAGAGGTTTTATTGGATTTAGGGAAAATATTCAAGTGTCCAAGGCCAGGTTGGATGAGGCTTGGAGCAGCCTGGAGCAATGGAAGGTGAAGTGAAAATGGGGTGGAATGGGATGGGATTTAAGGTCCCTTCCAACCCAAACCATTGCCAGGGCTCAGCTTTTTGTCTTTTTCACTCCCAAGTACCCCAAACAGCGTTTTCACTGATCCTTGCTTCTGCAGAGGGGAACAAAGGGGTGGTTGATGTCAGTGGATGTAAATTCATCCTTGTTGAGCGCTGTTGTTTGGCAGCTGAGCTGGGAGCCCGTGGATGTGCCGGGCTGTCTGTGCTCCCGATGATCAAACATGACCTTGTGCAGCAATTCTAAAGCTGGCTTGTTTGGGCTTTTCCAAGCTGGATTGTGAGCAGTGCCACAGTGGCTTGCTTGAAAAGTAAGCACAAGGGACAAGGAATGCACCAAGTTCATGGCAGAAGCTGCCTGTAAACAAGAGCATTTTTATTGAGTATCATGAAAATTTCATTCTTTCTGGAGTCATCTGCTCAGTTTCTCTTCTCTTGAGGTTATTACCATTATTTTTTAATCTTCTGCACCAAGTAAAGGCATCAACTTAGAAGAAACCTGCAGTGTTTTGCCACTGATAGCTGCTGGAAAATAGTAAGCAATGAAATTGGATTGTGGCACACGTAGACTCTTTGCTCAAAAGCAATTTAAAACAAACAACAAAAAGATTTGTTTTGCTTTCTTTGTGTTTTCTTTTTTTTAAAGTTGCTGTAAAAGTGTGACTCTGTCCACTTTGAATCAGGCTTCAGCCCTGCTTGTGTGGTCACTGCCTTGTTCTCAGAGCTCTGGATTCTAATTCCTGGTGCAACCAAAGGCTGTTGAGAGCCTGGATTTGTTGTTTAGAAAATAATTCTCAATGTCATTCTAATCTCTCAGATAATGAACATTTATCAGTTTTACTGCTTAAGTCAACAGGTTAAGAACAGAGTATTAAACCTTTTTTTTTTTTGATACCAGAGAACAGTTATGGCTGTGACAGCTTTTAATCACATATTCCCAGCTTCACACAAATATGTTTTGGCAGCTGCAGACCAATTGGGTTTGGCCATCCCTGACTCAGCACTTCTATCCCTGGTGGATATATGTTGCTTCCACATATAAATGCTCATAAAACATCTGTCCTGTGGGGGAATCCACTCTCCCTCTGCACATCAAAGCCCTCTGGTCAGCAGTGTTTGCTGTAGCTATGCCTGAACTCTGAGTGCTCTTTTTTCCATAGGAATGGTGTTTGGAATGACATCAAACCAATGCTCTTGAGTTTTTTCTTACTGCTGTGGAGTTCCTCTTGTGGGGAATGGCATGCTTTTCTTTTAGGATGCAGTCAGTAGGATTTCTCTTTTGAGAACTAAGGTGCTCTGTGGCTCATTGACACCCTGTGTGAGGATATTCAGGAGTGGAAGGTGAAACCTTTGGGTTTCCATTTCCAATATTATATCCTGCCACTCATGTTTCTGTTTATCAGGAGCTGTAGTGACAGGACAAGGAGTAGTGGGTGAAAGAAGGGAAATTTCTGGATATGCAGAAGGAATTCCTGGCTGTGGGGGTGCCCAGAGAAGCTGTGGCTGCCCCTGGATCCCTGGAAGCGTCCAAGGCCAGGTTGGAGCAACCTGGGACAGTGGAAGGTGTCCCTGCCCATGCCAGGGATGGCACTGGATGATCTTTAATGTCCCCTCCAACCCAAACCATTCTGGAATTCTGTGTTTTCTGTTAATGGGAAGTTACATGGTGGGAGTAGTGTTTCCCCTGTGCTTATTTCTCCCTGTCTCTGAGGAGCAGGCAGTCTCCAAAACCTTAAAAATAAAATCTAATTTCTTCTCAAAGTGAGACATCCATTAAGAGGAAGCAAACAGTGCAGTTCACACACCACCCACCCCCAGCAGCAGAGACCTGAGAGGGAAGAGCAGATCACAGATCAGAACATTGGCCTGCCAGGATCTCCTTCCTCTCCGTCTCCAGAAGATGCACCAGTCCTTTCCATTTCAGCCAACATTTGCATAACCTGGAAAGCATCCAGGATTTCTGGGATGAGTGGCTGAGCCCCAGTTGTGTCAGAGAGGTGCGTGGTGGGAGCTCACAGATCATCCCTGTCAGAGGGAGCAGCTCTTCCTGTCAGCGAGGCCGTGACGGAGTTTGGCAGCGCGTTCCGCTGACAGCAGCAACTGTCCATCCTCATCCCAGCTGGAAAAACAACCTTCCCTGCCACCTTTGCTGCTTGGCACCTGCTGCTGGCCTGCAACGGAGAGGCAGCATCAGCCCAAGGTGATTCCAGTTCAGAGGGACATCTCCATATTCATGAAGCTGTTCTTCAGCTCAGGGAAATCTCGATGCCGTGTGCTGGAGATTGCCAAAGCTTTGCACAAGGACGTGGAATGATAAGATGAAAGGGAATGGCTTCACACTGATACAGGGCAGGGTTAGATGGGATATTAGGATTAAATTTTTGGCTGGGAGAGTGGTGAGGCCCTGGCACAGGGTGCCCAGAGAAGCTGTGGCTGCCCCTGGGTCCCTGGAAGTGTCCAAGGCCGGGTTGGACGGGACTTGGAGCAACCTGGGACAGTGGAAGGGACTCCTGCCCATGAGAGTGAAATAAACTGAGCTTTAAAGGTCCCTTCCCACCCAGGCCATTCTGAAGTTCTATGTTATCAACTGTGCTGCCAAATTAAATCCACTTCAGAGTGTCCAAGTCTGCTGCTTGGAGCACCCTGAGACAGTGGAAGGTGTCCCTGGTTGTTAATAGGTTGTTAAATTCCCTTCCATCCCAAACCATTCTGGGATTCTGTGACTTTCCCACACTTTGCCATTTCATTAGGTTTTTTGGATTTTAAATTTTCCAAAGAAGCTGGAAGAGTTCTTTCCCAGTTTCTGAAGGATTTCTAGCAGTAAGAGCACTCAGCAAGGTTTGGTGGACACTGCCACCTGTGATTTAGGGAGTTATGCTGGTCCCAAATGCATTCTGGACTTCCAATAAAAAAAGCACGTATGGATGCTGGATAAACCCTTCCTAAATGGACAAAAATCTGACACACAGAGGCTTATGTTCTGCTCTTCAGCTTTCTAAATTCTTTCACCCAAGTGTTGGAGTGATTAATTTCATCCAGCACAGTGTCTGCAAGGTCTTCCTCAGCCAAAACTTACCTATTTCCATGATGGATGGAAAAGTGTGTGGAGAAGCTGCAGCTTGACCATGTCTTTGAAGCTCTTGAGTGAAAGAGCACATGGGAGGGTGAGCACCAGAATTGTTTCCAGGATTGTCCTCTACCAATACTTTTCCCTAATTCCTTATCCTGTGTGTTGCTCTAGGTGTGTTTCCACTGACTTATATTCCCCTAAGGATAATAAAAAGATTATACAAATATAGTCATGGATACACTCAGAACAGCCCAGTCCTTGTGTCCAAAACTGCTCCATTTACTGATCCTTCAAAATGGCTTTTTTAATGCCAGATTTAATATCTTGGCACATTGGAATTACTCCTCCCCCAAGTGTATTTTTGTGTCTTCTGCATGAATAGAGTGTCTAGGAGGTTCATGTTTTCATAGAGATGAGGAAGATTTGGCTGGAGAAAGAATGTCTGAAAAAAGGAAAACGGAATGAACCATATTTTCAGCTCAGTGTGAAAAAACTGAATTTGTAGTGTTTGAAATGTGAATTTTGAGATGTTCCAGAAAGGCAAGTGCTGGGGTTTTTTTGGAGTGAAGAGATTATTGCAGGGGGACTCTGTAAGAAATTATGCCTAAGAGGGCTTTTTTTTTAGTAGCTTTGTCTTGTGCAGCATTAAAGGCATAACTTCTTCCATTTGAGGGGATGGTCTACCCCAAAAAGCTGTATTTGTGATTATTCACCCCAAAAAGCTGTATTTGTGATGATCCATCCCAAAAAGCTGCATTTTTGTCCTATTCTCAGCTGATTATTTGCTGATCATTGCTGTTCAAGCAATAAAGAGTTGAATTCTATTTGCCTTAACTTGCTGTTTAATGTACAGACATGCAAGATCAGAGTTGAATTATAAACATCAGGCTCCCAAAGATGTTTGGGGGATTTAGTCATTAATCCCAAGGGGAGATAAGTGGTAAAGTCTCTTGTCCAGGTACAGAGATGTAAACATGGTAGGTAAAAAGAATAAAGGTGGGGCCATACCATCTTTTATGGATGTATTTTCTCTTGATGAAACTAAAAAAATCAAAATTTGACCGCACTGCCTGATGGGTGCTCATTGCTCTCAGTCATGGAACAGCTTCAAGTATTTGTGTTTTATTTATGGGGGGTTGGGAAACAGCAGCAGCTGAAATTTTGAAGCATTTGGTCTGCAGTGAGTAAAGGGGACAGTATTTGATGTGTTCTTTTTAAATGCTCTCAGCCCAGACCCCAGACAGGATGGGCAGTTTCTGATAAAATCATTTAGTTTTCTCAGGCTTGTGTGTGATGAGATTTAAAGCACTGGTTGAGCTCTGCTCCTCTGCTTCCTGGTTAATTATAAAGAGGTAGGAATAACTTCTGGATTAACACAGAGCCTTCTAAACTGCCAAACAGTTCTGTCCTGAGACCTTGTTTCTAAACTCAGCTCACAGTATCAAACAGGACAAAGGGATTGCTGGGGATGGATAAGGAGATCTCGATTTTTGGTTTCATGATCCATCAGGCAGCCGCCTGTCCAGGGCACATGAACATGGATTTTTCCTTTTTCTCATTCTGTGGGTGTTGAGGTTTGTGTAAATCCTGCAGTGGGATGTCTGTGAGTACAGCCTGACTGTGCTGGCTCCAGGCAGCTCCAGGAGGGATGGAGCAGGAGGAGGAGGAGGAGGATGGGCTGTGGCTTTGCTCCATGAAAGCATTCTGTGAAATTCCCCATCCCTGGAGCTGTTCAAGGCCAGGTTGGACAGAGCTTGGAGCAGCCTTGCAGTGGAAGTGTCCCTGCTTGCAGCAGGGGGGTGCTTGGCTGTTCCAACCCAAACCATTCCATGGCTTTTGAGGTGACTTTGTTGTGCTTCCTCGAGCGGAGCCGAGCGAGAATTCTGGGAGCAGGGAAGCAGCCAGGCTGTGCAGAGTCTCTACCACGATTTCCTCTGGCTCTCTCCAGCACATTCCTTAGTGGTGTCTGGCTCTTCCATGGAAAATGCACACAGCTGCTGCAGGGAGAGCTTTGCATTCCTTGGGGATGGGAGCAGTGGGAGAGCCGAGTGTTCAGAGTGTCCCAAATGTCCAGCCTGGGATGGAGGGATGGACCTTGAGAGCTCCCCAGGGATCCAGCAAAAATTTAAAACCCTACAGAACCACAGTAAAGAAAATAAAATCTATATAGACAAGAGAAATGAGGCAAGGTGGAAAACACTCTAAAACGTGTTAAAATTTTAAAATACTTCTTTTAAAATTCTGTTTTAATCAGGTCAAATTTAAGAGAAGATTCTAATTATGTAATAACACATTTTACTTGAGCAGCATGGTTTTGGTTCAACTTTCAAAGTAAAGTGAGGAAGTCACTGGCCAAGTGCTTGAAATCAGGTGACTAAAGTGAAACTCAACACTGTAGATAAAATTGTAGGAAAAGATTATTATTTTCTTGAAAAAATCTTGTTTTCAGGTGGCATAATTTACATGAGATAATAGATTAAAATTAAGAGAACAATAATAATAATAAAAAAATCAGACCAGTTTTTTAACTCTGTTCTTGCTAAAAATAAAGTGTGAGAGGATGAGATAACTTGCACGATTTTCAGTTATCATCTGTAATGAAATGGCAGCATATTTCCTCTTTACTTCATCAGCAGAAGTGCAAAGCATATTTTATCTGTAACCTTTCTCATGTACCAGCACATTTAGAACTTCAGTTTTTCCTCACTAAAAAACCTCCTGAAATGTCATTTCTGTTTGTTCCAACAAAATTCCAGGTTCTGATCTTGAGTTTTCTCCTGAATTAGAAATATTGCTTCATTTCATCACCATAAAATGGAGGCTGTAATTAAATGCTGGGGTTTATTTTAGTAGAAACAGCTGTCCCAGTATCAGAAAGAAGCATCAAATTTTACTCATCTCCCACCCCAAGAAGGTGACAATTGATACAGTCCAGATGCAAACCAAAGCTTAATTGTAGAACAAAAAAAAAAATAATCTTCCAACTTCCTATTTTTAGCTAATTTTCCTTTAACTTCTTCAATTACACAACTTCTTCATTAGTTCTGTTCTGGTCACTGGTTTATTTAACAAAAAAGAACAAAACACTGACCTGTTTTCTTCATCAAGGCAAATTTATGGCTTGTTCCTTTTAATTTTGTGATTGTGAGTTCATCTCTGAGGAACTGAAATTTTAAGGAGGTGATTATTGAACAGTTTTGTTAAAGGTATATTTTTGTACTTAAATCTACATTTTCTACCTGAATCCCTCTAGATTCTATCAGATAAATTATGATAAGGAAAAGGAGTTGATATGGATTTTTACCTTTGGTTTGGAGGGTTTAATATAACAGCTACAATCTCAAAATTCCATTTTTTTCCCTTTAAAATGCCAATGGAGGCTCCTCAGTTTTGCCTTTTTGAGGAGACACATCTCACTGTGTGTTAGCTCGTATTTACAAAGCAGTAAAAATTGCTTTTTTTCTTTGATAAAGCACTAAATGATGGTCTTAAATTCTTTAGTTTTTAATTATAAAAAAGCAACCCATCTTTTCCTTCAGAAATTTGCTTTCTCCCTACTTAGAATGCCAGATTTTTAAAATTTTTTTTTGTCAGTGAAAAGACACACAGATATTTTCTTTCAAATATTTTGGTTGTCACATCTCTTAGTTCTTTCATCTCTAAGGAATAAATAAATTCCCCTGCAGCTGATGAAATGTATAATCTTTTAATGTTACTTGGGTTTGTACTCCATAATACTGTGAGGGTTTTTTTTACTGTCATGGTCTATGCATTCAACATAGAAATACAATAAAATTGGTTTACATTTATTCTCCCTATCTTCTGGTGAATAAATCCTTTTAAAGTCCATCTTAGTTTGTAGTTTAATGTATTTGAAGTTATATTTTCTTTTTTTTTGCTTTTTTCTCTTCCCTGTTTTATACCCTGGCCTGTAAAGCTGTTGGGCATCTGTTCATCTTTAAGTGTATCAGCAGCTCCATGGGCATTCTTTGATTTTCATGATCTTACATTCAAAATGTTTATTATTCCCCAGGAAAGTGAGTTATTTCTAGTAGCTTTTCAAACCACTGTAATGCACACAGTTGTAACTTGGAAATGTTCTTTTCTGGTTTGGTTTTTTTCTCCAGCTGAGTCAAAACTGGGGCCTTTTAAATATTTTATTTTTTTCTCATGTGGTATTTGTTTATATCTTTTGTTCTGCGTTAGTTGCTAAATAGTACTTTTGTGGTCAGGGTCTGTTTCTAGCTTTAGCTTTTCAGTTTTAAAAGGATGATGCCAAATATTTTGCAAAGGATGATCTGCCAAGAAAATTTCATAGGAGAATAACCAACCTCTGCTTGGAAGCACATAGCTGACTTCTTTTGTTATTTTTTCCCCCTAAATAAATGTTAAGATGTGCATTGATCTTTACTTTATTATTGTTATCTTTATTGCCACAGGTCTTTTTCCTGCAATAATTATCACCAGGGATGAGAATTAAATGCTTTTTGTCCTTCAATGATTATCACCAGGGATGAGAATTAAATGTTTTTAGTGGCTACTGAGACCTGCAAAACCCCTCTGCTTATACAAATCCTCAGTCTGGTTTTCTGGAGAATAAAGGGAGTTGGCCTCACATAATTAATGAGCTGTTAATCCCTTATTGCTTGAGTTAATTGGCCTTGAGTAAGAAAGTGTCAGAAGTCTCTGAGTGAAAGGTAGGTTCTCCTCCTCCCAATTTTCCCTGCCAGAGATAAACTATCTAAATTTCACCAATTGCCAGCAAAAGTAAATACATTTAAGCCTTATTTGCAGTGTAGCTGTGGTCAGGGGTGCCAGTGGTGGATCTGGGATTCAGGTTTTAATGTGGAATTTATTTAAATCCTGGGACTTCTGCATATTCTGGCTTCTATCCTTTCAACAGGGGAAGCTGTAAATGTGGAAATAGGGAGTGACAGCTGGGAATTTTTCATCCAGCCTCGTGCTGCTGCATGTTCTGAGGGATGAGGACTGGCAGAATCCATCTGGGGAGCACCCACAAAATCAGTATTTGTGCTTGTACAACATTCAGCTCAGGGATCCAAAGTGATGGCTCTGTTGCAACTATGGAATAAACTAGTAAAATCGGCATGGAATTCTTCATTTTGGGTTTATCCCAAAAAACATTGACTGCTGGTTGTAAGATACCATTCTCTTTTAGTGTCTTGAATCTATAAAGTCTCTGTTTGGGAAATAGTTTCTGAAAGCCTCTGTGCCTCCCATTACAAAGGAGTCTGGTACTGCTCTCCATGTCCAAAACTCCAGCTGGAAGATTACAGGGGGAACAATTGCCTCTGCATCTTTCTGCTTCCTAAAAGACAAACAGCCCTGAAAATGAGGAATTGGTGCTCAGGTGTCTTTTTCCAGCAGCAAAGAGCAGACAGACATCTGCCACAGGTGAGCACACCTGCAGTGAGGAGTGGGATGTCCCCATGGGGAAGGACAGTGGTGCACTCTGTGAGGAAAAGCTGAGACATTTGGGGTTGTTCAGCCTGGAGAAGAGAAGCATTGGAGTGATTTAATTGTGGACTTTCAGGACCTGAAGGAGCCAAAAAAAAGGATGGAGAGACTTTCAGCCACGGCCTGGAGTGACAGGACAGAGGGAATGGATTCCCACTGCCAGAGGGCAGAGTTAGATGGGATATTGGGCAGAAATTGTTGCCTCTGAGTTCTCCCAGAGCAGCTGTGGCTGTCCCTGGATCCCTGGAAGTGTCCCAGGCCAGGTTGGATGGGGCTTGGGGTAACCTGGGGGAGTGGAACATGTCCCTGCCCATGGCAGGGGGTGGGACTGAACAATCTTTAAGGTCCCTTCCAACTCAAACCATTCTGGGATTTGGTGATTCCATGGCAGTTGTTTCTGTCTGGCACAAATCAGCCTGTCCAGTAAGATTGGCACTAACATTTGCCAAAGTTGTCCAATATTTGGGTTTTTCTAAGCTTTCCTCCTTCATTCCTTTTACATTTTTCATCCATCCACAGATCTTCAGAGGTGAAGGAATGTGTTACAGAGACACTCTCAGCACCAAGTAGGAAGGACTTGTCCAATCTCACACTCTCATTAGGTTTTCCTGAGATGGGGCTGTGAGGAATTTTAGCTTGATTTTGTTTATTTTGTCATATATAAAAGAGGAGTTAAACCCCCAAACCAAGAACTGCAGCTGTGTGGGTTTGGTACAGGCACCATCCAGGGGGTAGAATCTGTGGATTGTTGAAGAATCCATGGATTGTTGAAGGCCATTCCTAGGAGTCTTCTGAGGCTGCTTTTGGGTGTGCTGGTTCTGGGAGAGCAACCAACACACTCTACTCACTCCAAAACTGGGAAGCAGTAGTGGGTATATATATAATACAGTAGAAATTATTTTTTCCCCTTGACACCATCCTGACACCAAGGTTTGGATCTTCTCTGGGCAGATCTGGCTTGGCTCTGGCCTCTCTGCTTGGGTTAACCTGCAGATTTTCAAGGAAGTTTTTTTTTTTTTTTTTTTTTTAGAGCTTTCAGAGTGTTTGATTTCTTTTACAAAAATACTTTCTTAATGCATGGCCCTGCAAAAAGCTGTGGTGTGAAGGATGGCAACTTTAAGCTCACACAGTGCAGGTTAACTCTTGTTGCTGTTAATTTCTGAGTAGTTTTCTAGTTTCAGCTGACATTTTAGGAATTCTCAGCTCTACACTTGAGGTGTTAAACTGACCTGGTAAAGAGATTGTGTTTGAGAAGAGCAAGCATCTCGTTTCCAGTCATTAAGAGTATGTTGCTGATACTTGCTTTTTCCAGCTCTAGTTACAAAACATCTTTTAAATCTGTCAGATTTATGTAAAACACAAGTGTAAGCAAAATTGTATAGTTAATAGTAACAAACACTCTATTTAAACTTCTGCATTAGGACATAATTCAAATTCTGTTAGAGTCCAGCAGATCACCATCCACCAAGAATTCCCTGTTTTCATGGTTTGAGAGAGTTTTCTTCGGGTCACTTCAGCCAGGTGAGAGCTCTTGTCAGTGGTAGATGGGAGTACAGAGATGTAGGAAGGTGAATCCAAGGCTCTGTTTGATGATGCAGTGAGATATGGAAAGGAAAAAGCAGTATAATGGGAATTTCCAAAGCACACAGAGAGGTTAGGAGTTACAAAGTGTAAGAGGTCAGAAACTGGAAAGCAGAGGAGCTTGTGTTTCACTGCCAGGGCAGGAGGTCAGGTGCCTTTTGAAGGGATATTCTGTGTCTGGGGACAAGCAGGCAGCACTGGAGGCAGCAGAACATCGTGGGCAGTGGTGAGTGAAGCTTGGCAAGGGGTGAATAAGCTGGGGAGGGATGGCAGGGCTGCCACAGGAGCTGCAATTCTGATTCCATTAAATGAAGACACGCTCCAACAAACAGCTCCTCTGCTGAATGGGGCTCTTGATCCAAGGCTGGAGATGAGGCAGTGGTGCTGGGGAGAGGAGAGGATTTCACCATGGAAATTGAAAATACTAATTTGGAGCCTGTGAGAGGGATATTGCTGAATGAATCTTGCCTTTCTCTTCCTCAGTGGTTAGGAGAAGGTGGCAGGAAGAGGACACTGAGCACAGATTCTAATGTCCAAGATTCCCCCATCTTTGACCATCTCACGTGGCTCAGCACTGTGGACCCCCTGGGCTGGAGCTGTTTGGCTTGCACTCTTGAAAACAAATAAAACACAAGTGCAGAGTGCATAACTGGTTCTGAAACCAGTTCTCTGTGTTATTTCTGGTCATTGGCTGCAGAAAATGCCCTCCCCAGAGTGTGTTTTCTCAGGTGTGCTCTTTGGGCGTGCAGTGGGAAGTGTCTCACACAGGGATTGCCACGGGGCTCACTCGGTTCCACTGTCCCACAGCAGCTCTTTGGGAAGAAAGTCAAGGCTCAGTGGGAAAACCCAGTGATTTTCTGTGTGTAATACTACAAAACTCTCCCAGCTCCCTAAAACAGTCCTGCTAACAGTGGGGTGAGGTGTGCTCAGTCACTACAGCAACACCATGGGATATGAAAAAAAAAAAGTGTGTTTGTACTTTGTGTTTTGTTTTGTTTTATTTTGAACACAGATTCCATGTGATGTTCTGCAGTGTAAGTATTCAGCTGCTAAAATATTCTGGAAGAGCTGTGCTCAGTGGGATGCTGTCACTCATCCTCTCTCAGGCTGTGGCACAGCTGAAGGGGTGACCAAAAAGCTTCTGCCAAACTCTTCTTTCTCAGTAAATAAACTCTGTAAATGACACTGAGCAAAATAAAATTCAGCTGTGGTTCACCTCATTCAGATACATCCTTGTTCTGATCCCATTCTTGTGTGGCTCACGTTGGAGCTTTGCAATCCTGCTGCCAAAATCCTGTAGTTTTAGTTTTCATTCTATAGGGAGCATGATCTTCAGGTTTAAGTCTCATTAAATAAAATTAGCATCAATACTAATAAAGGGCAAAAGCTCTGTCTTCCTCTTGGATAAAGTCTTACAGCAAATGTCTTGGAAATTTGGGATCTACTTCTGTCATGTGGAACTGGACCAGGTTGCTTATGGAGTTGTGGACACCGAAACTGAGTCTTTCAGCCTTTAGTGTCAAATCAATTCTTAGGAGACTTCCTTACATCTTGAAGGGATCAAGACCAGGAGAAACAAAGACAATAAGGCATCTAACAAATGTTATCTTCCTTTAAAGTAAAATATTAGAATTCAAAAGATATCACTGAGGTTCATTATATATATGTCATCTTTATGGGTTAAATGCAGATAAAAGATTATTTTCGTTGTCAGTAATAGCTCATGAGATACTGAACAGGTCTGGATTACTTGGCATGAAGTGAGCTTCCCTGGCCTCTGGCTGGTTTCAGCTAATTTTAAATTGAGACTTGAAATACAGAGGAAATTTCAAGGGATGAGGAGGAGGCAGATATTTTGCTGCTGGGTTGAGAAAACATAAATAACATGATTTGAAGAACTGTAATTTCTTAGCCTGTAGTTCCCCCTCTACAGTGCAGAAGCATATGAATAAGACAGAGATCATTAACTAATTTTTCACATTAGGGACTTACATTTTTGTCAAATATAATTTCTAGTCAAATTTCAGGTTTGATTCACAAAGCCACTGATGTGGATGTGGTGCCTTCCTGTCTGTGACTTTCTTGGTAGCTGCACAGTTCTTTTTTTTAAAAAACCAGAATGATGCAAACTGCAGCGACTCGTGAGAAATGAGGATTTATTTAACTAACACGTCCCAAAGTGATCTGAGGAATCCTGATCTGACAGTTTTCATATCTAGGTGTGTACAGGGAGAACCAGTTTTTAGCCCTGGCCTTGTTGCATTTTTAATGAGAGCAGTAATTCATTATTGATGGAGTGTTCAGCTGGCAGGTGGGAGAGGGGAAGGTGGAGCTGTGCCTGTGCACAGCTGCTGCGAGCCAAGAGGAGGGACAAAAGCCTCAGGTGACATTTGCAGGTGGGTGACGTCTCTTGGGAAGCATGTTGGGTGATTTGCTGTGTGCTCACAATGTCTAGACTGAGATCTAAAACCATTCCTTATCTGTGAGCATCCACAGAAGGATTTTGAGGATCAAGGAGTACTCAGGATTTTGCCTTTGGTTCTGGCACGACAGGAGTTAATGATCACGTGTGGTCTTGGTGTCATCAGCTCAAGAATGTGTCTGGTGGAAGATGCAAGCTGTGAGGCCAGAAAACACAGTGGCTCAGACAACTTGATATGTTTAGGTCATAAATATCAACCCAGTGGGGACTTTTGTGTTCCAGCAGGCAAAGTTTGATGGTTGAAAGCCAACAATAGTTCATGTCCAAGCTATAGATTATATATGAGCTTAATGGTGATATTGGAAAGCGGCAGGACACGACTGAGTGGAATTGTGTCGTGTGTGAGAGCTGAGAGCCAGGAGCTGCAGTGATCCCCAGGCTGAACCTTCAGATCCCAGCCAAGCAGACCTTTGGCAGACTCCAGCCATTCCTCCAGCCTTCAGCATGACAGTGGCAGTTACTGCTTGTATGGAAAAGGAATATTGGTGAGGAACAGGATCCTTTTTGTACTCTAGAAGTGAAGCTGATTTTCTGGAAATGACTTTATCTGAACAGCTGAGCTGCTCCTGGATAAAAGTGTGGATAGTGGATCATCCCTGGCCCCCCTGAGGCAGAGTGTGTGTCCCTGCTGGGAACATCAGGGTAATGATGAAACCCTGTCTCACACTGGTGTAACAGCACCAGAGCTATCCTGATCCTTTATCCCACTGGGATCCACCTGCTCCTTCTGGATTTTGAAGGACACCAGGGATTTTGCTGTGGTCTAAAAACACCTCAGTGAGAAGGTGCTTTCAGAAGTGGTGAATGTTTCCTTTGTGGTTTGCAGATGACTCTGAGTGATTTGGTCTGCAGATGTTTGGGTCCTTTGTAGAGTTGTTCAGGTTCTCTTTGAGATCAGGTTGAGTCCTGATCTGTCCATATTTGTGTCCTTGGCCTCTGTTTTGACACCTATCTCATGTCTTAGCACTGCAGGACTTTGAACGGCCAATCATTGGGTTGGGTTTAGTTGGGTTTGGTTTGGTTTTTTTCCTGGCTGGAAAGCCTTTCTCTATTTTGAAGCTTGACTAAGCGTTGATAAAACTGAGGGGAGTTAATCCTTCAGGCTCTTGATTTTCCTGTTTTTAAGACTTCTTGTCCATGCACAGGAGAAGAGTGTTTGTTCTCTAATGTCTCCCTTGACATCCTAATCTTAAATCCAAATTGATTTAACTTAACCCAGTTTCCCTTCCATTTTCTGTAATCCACCTCTGCACCAGATTTCAGTTGTTCTGAAGACTGCATATTTGTTAGGTAAGAATGAAACAATTGGGATTGAACTCCTGTAACTCTCAGGTGCTCAGCCACAGTCCCTAATTAAATCAGGTTGTGTGTCCTGAATAATAGTTTAGCTCTGGTGATGGTGCCTGAGTGATTTAGTTACTAGAAAGTGTTCATGAAATCCTCTCTTAAAATTTTCTATATCTGAGGTTCCTGTAACATCTTCTTCCAGCACTGAATTCTCAGTTGAAATTTGGAGCATATCCAGAGAGGACAGTTCTGTAAAGGCTTAATTGGAGCTTCATCTTCTTCTTCTGAGGAGGAGGATTGTGGGGACCAAGGAAGGAATTTGCAGAGTGAAGTTGTTGCAGGGAGCTGTGACTCATTCCTGGTGCCTCTGCTGTCTCTCCTGCCCCTCTCAGTTCCACTTTCAGGCCACACTGAGGTTTAACACCATGAGATGGGTGAGCCCCTGGTGCATCCTTGAGAAACTTCCCTTAAAATGGTGTTTGAGAGGCATGAACTCTCATTTCCAGGTTCAGGTTGGACATGAGGAGGGATTTCTTCCTGGAAAGGGTGGTCAGGTGCTGGCAGGGGCTGCCCAGGGAGGTTTGGAGTCCCCATCCCTGCAGCTGTGGCTCTCAGTGCTCTGGGCTGGGTGACAAAGTGGTGACAGTCACAGGTTGGGTGACCTTGGAGGGCTTTTCCAACCTCAGTGATTTGCTGGTAGATACTTTAAAGTCTGGAAAAGAAATGCCAGGAACAGTTCACAATTCCAGCCAGGCTGGTGCTCTGCTAATTCCAAACCCAGATTATCCTTACCCATGTTGCTCTCACCTTTGCATTGTGTTTGTATCAGACAACACTGTATTTTTTAATAATCTGTAAGACTGTGAGTTGCCTTTGAATTATGATTAAATATATCTTAACTCTCTCATTTCAGGCTAGAAATCTTCATACAGGAGAACTGGCTGCTGTAAAAATAATCAAGTTAGAGCCTGGTAAGTTTTACATTCTTTCCTGTATTTTTGAATCACATTTTCATTTTTTCCATGTGTTTATTTTCACCCACTGTGAAGTTCTAGACAGAAGAAGTGTTTGGGGTTGTTTTTGGGGTTTTTTTTGTAGTTCCAGTGGTTAGATGACAGGAAGCCCTGCAGGATGTACCACTGCTCTTGGCTGCGTCATGCTCACTGTTTCCTTGTTTGTTCTTATCTGCCTGATCAATTGCTGCATAAAAGATGTTGCAATTAAAGTGTTGTTAGTACAAAGAGAAGGTTAGGGACAGATGGTAAATTGTGAGCTCTGAGCCACTGAGGAGCTGGTGGGCTGTGGGAGTTGAAAGGGGGAAGGGATCAGGCAGTGATCCTAATTCCCACCAAAGGTGCACTGGGAAAAGCAGCCCCTGTGTTTTTGAATGTGTGATCTTTTCTTTAAGCTGTGCTGGGGGAGGAAACTTCCCTACGGAGTTTCTGCCACTCCTCCTAAAAGCAGGAGACCCAGGGGATTTCCCTTGCTGCCCTGGAGATTTGCTGAGCACAGAGTGTTGAAATCTGAAATTGTGTCCTGAGTGGAAATCATAGAATCCTAGAATGGTTTATGCTGGAAGGGTCACAGAATCCCAGAACGATTTGAGTTGGAAAATCAAAAGACCATCCAGGGCTGAAGGGCCTGAGGAGAGGGTTAATTTTTATTTCTGGTTGGTTCTGTGCAGAAAAAGAAATGGGTTTGAAGGCTGAAGGTAGAAAAAGCATGGGGAAACTCAGGGGAAGAGTGAAAACCACTGTCTTTGGGTGACTGTGACTGCTCAGCCCCCTTGGCAGAGCAGCCTGGGTTTGTTAGCTGGACTGCAGTGATCAGGTTAATTAGGCAGTGGGAACGCAGTGGGAATCCCTCAAACTCTGTGTGAAGTGCTGTGGGCAGAGTTTGGGGCTGTGGGGAGCAAACCACTGTCCCCAGCAGGGCTGTGGTGAGGCAGAGCGATGCTCTAGTGACAGAAAAAGGACAGTGCTGCCTTGGTGAGAGGGTTCCTCCAGCACTGTGTCACTGCAGCTAATCCAAATGAAGTGTATCTGCTTTTATTGTGAATTTGAAGAGCTGTTTTGAAAACTGAAGTGAAGCAGAGGCTGAATCCTGTGTTGATAGAACAGAGGGAGGAGCAGGATTCTGCCATCCCTTGGTGCTGCTTAAGCACTGCAGTGATAAATGCAAGACTGGCCCCAAATCTGAGAACCCCATTTTAATTAGCACTGATGACCACATCTTGTGTTTAATTATATTGGTCTGATCACCAAGGGAAGCTATTTCTTCTAGTTTGTTTTGGTTTTTTTTAATCCATCTTATTTTAAACGTTGCCAACCTGATCTCCATCCATCACATGTACACCCACAGCCTCTTGGCAGGGGTTTGTTGGGTGCTTGGTTTTTAAGGAGGATTCACAGCATTTATTTACCTACTTGCTCCTTTTTAGTTCTCATGTTTGAAAAGACTCCAGATTTTTAAAGAAATTAATGATTGGCTTCAAATTTCTGACTAATTTTAAGAGTTTTGAGTAGTTTTTGAAGACTGTAAATTGCAGGGCACTATCAATTCCTGGACCAGGGAAGGAGCTGTAGGAAGTACCTGTGGTGGTTTTCTGGGAAGGGCAGCCCCTCCAAACACCAGCACAAGGTCTTCTCACACAGTAGGGCACAGCTGGAATAAAATTAATATTAAATTCCTCAAGTTAGTCAGTGGAGAAATAGGTTTGGGAGAAGAGGAGGTGTCTACCATCGATGACAGTTAATTAGCTGATGGAAAAATAAGAGCTCCAAACTCAACACTTGATTAATCCATTGGAATTGGGAGCAAAAGACAAAAGGCTCTGAAGCAGAGAGTGCTCCAGAGGAGGTGAAGAATGTGTTGAATGAAAGCTGAAGGAGCTGCACTCAATAAAATGGCAGGATTTGGGGAATTCAGGATATTGCTGGCATGGCAGCGGTGAGTCCTGGCTGGTTCCTGTTCCTCCCTCATCTCCTGCAGGTAGTGAGTGAGGACCCAAAGAGACTCCAGCTGAAAACAGATCCCAGCAAGGATCTGTGTTTTATTTCATCAGCTCTTACCTTTGTATCTTCTCCAGACAAGAAAACAAACTCAGCTTCGAAGGTTGCTGTCACTAATTTATTTGAATTTGAGGCAGTTCTCTAGGTCTGCTCCCACAGTCACTTGGAGTCAAAATAGTGTTTTTCCCTTTTTTTTTTATTTTTTTTTTTTTTTTGGCATAGACTTTGGAGAGCATTAGGCAAAAGTATTATGGCACGCTAATGATATTTCCCAGCATTCCCTGAGTACAAATGCTTCAAATAATTTGGGAGCCAATTCTATTTCAGAAACTAATCCAACTGTACTCAGCAGCATAGCAGCCAAAACTGTCTGAAACACTAAAGCCTCTTCCTTCTATGGGTTTAGCAGATGAATTGAGAGGGGACTCAATACAAAGAGAGAATTATTTGCCAGTGGAGTTTTCAGCCACGGAACTTTCTCCCAGGGAGAATATCATTAAAAATATTTTTAAATATGCTAATGTCTGTTTTGAATACTGCTGTTCTGATGAATAATGCCCTCTGTCGTGTTCAGAACCTTCTGCAAGGTTACAGAAGAATCTCACTGCTGGGTTGTTTTATTTATTTTTTTTTGGTCTAATGATTGCATTTTCCATTTGAGATCCCAGAAATAGCCAGTACCTATTTCAAGTTGGATCTTAAGCTGGACACGGAGCTGTAGGAAGCAGAATCATCCAGATGTGTGAGGTGTTGTGCATTCCAAGGTTTGCTTGATGAGGTGTGTGTTGAATGCCAGGGCTCAGCCAGCTCAGGAAGGTGATTTTTGGGGCTGAGCCAGGGTCAGAAATGGGTCTGGCCCCTCTGTACCACGAGAGCAGCACAGCAGAGCCCTGGGGACTGAGGCAGGGCATTCTCAATTTCCATCCAATAAATCCCCAAAGGTGACATGAGCAGTGGAGGAGAACCAGCCTGAGGCTGATTCAAACTGAGCCTGAGGCTGATTCAAACTCAGCCTGCTGGGCTTGAACCCTTGTTGGCAGCACCTTGGATTGAAGAAATATGGAAATAACTTCTCATTACCACACACACCTACCATGCCTTGTGCTGTGCAGCCTGCTTGGTGTTCCAATTTTTAGGGATTTTTCTGGGCTGAATTTTTCCTGATGTTTTTCCCAGAAATCCTCAGAATTTTGGCAGATTTTTGGGTGTTTTAGTGCAGATTTTAGGACTTTTTAAAGCCATTTTTAGTGCGATTTTTAGGGGATTTTTGCATTTCTTAGTGTGAATTTTTAGGGATTTTTTTGGTTTTTTAGGCTGAATTTTTCCTGGATTTTTCCCGATGTTTTTCCCAGAAATTCCTGGAATTTTGGCAGATTTTGGGTGTTTTAGTGCAGATTTTACGACTTTTTGTGCCATTTCTAGTGCGGATCTTGGGCCATTTTCAGTCAGATTTCCTCTGGATTTTTTGCCCACCTATTTGCCCTTTTTTTTTCCCCTCAGAAATCCCTCGAATCTCACAGGATTTTGAGGCCATTTTTGGTTTTTTAGTGAAGATTTTAGGAGTTTTTAGTGCATTTGGTGCATTTTTAGGGGATTTTTAGTGCAATTTTTAGGGGATTTTTGCATTTCATAGTGCAAATTTCTAGGGATTTTTCTGGTTTTTTAGGTGGAATTTTTTCCAAGTTTTTCCCTATGTTTTTCTCAGAAGTCCTTGGAATTTTAGCAGGTTTGGGGCATTTAAGTGCAGATTTTGAGTGTCCAGTGACTGATTTTAGGACTTTTTTGGGGGATTTTTTTGGGTTTTTTAGCTCTTTTTGCGTGGATTTTTTAGGAGTTGTTTCCTAAGATATTTCCCAGAAATCCTTGCAATTTTGGTAGATTTGGGGTGTTTTAGTGCAGATTTTAGGACTTTTATGGCCATTTTTAGTATGATTTTTGAGGGCTTTTGGCCAATCAACATGTGATTTTTTTTGGGATTGTGTCTGGGGCTGAATGCCTGAGGTTCCAGGTGTTCCAGAGGCATCAAAGCCTGGAGATGGCCTTTGTGTCCCATTCCATGTCCCATTCCATGTCCCACATGGTGCTGCCACAGCCTCAAAGCTGCTCAGCCCCATACAGAACACAGCAGAGGCAGTGTGGGCTTCAAATCCAGAGTGCCCAGCATTTTAATTACATTCAGCTTGTTGAAATGGGGTCAGATTTTATAATCCTTATAATGAATTTATAATCCACTGTTCTTCTTAAGAGATGTGTGGATCCAGAGCAGGATCCAGGTAGTGCAAGTTTTCATTAAAACAGAGTTTCTGGGGTGGGGAAAGTTGACAGAAGGGGTTGTGGAGGAAGGAAGTGCCAGCTAGAAGAGAAAACCCACAGGGAAATTTTCTGGTGTTGAACACTCACTCCAAACTCTGGTGTGCTCCTTGCTGTGGAGCTCCTGGCAGCACATCCCCATCAGAAATATTTTGTATCAGCAGAGAGATAATGAGGACCATCAGTGGTTTGCAGTTGGCAGTTCCATGCCCAGCAGGAAAATCTGCTGGTGGAAACATCACTGTTTCCAAATAGTTGTTCCCTACTCAACTCAAGTTTCTTGAGTTTCAAGTTTGGGGAATTGAAATTCTTTCTGTCAGACTGCAGGTTTCCATGAGTCCTGTGAAAAGCAGTCTGGATAAAACAGCATATAAAAAACTTGTATAGAAGATATGGATAAAACAGGATGAAAGATCCTGCATTTTGGGAAAACCATCCCTTTTATCAACGCAGCCTGAACATTCCTGAGGTTCAGGAGAGTGGTTTGGAGTGAGTGGGATCTGTTGAGCATGGAGGTGGTGGGAAGTCAGCACAGACCTCACCTGTGAGAGCTGGGGGTGCTCACCTGGAGAAGAGAAGGCTCCAGAGAAACCTCAGAGCCCTTGCAGGACCTAAAGGGGCTCCAGGAGAGCTGGAGAGGAGCTGTGGATGTTGCTTGGCTGTGGAGTTTGTGGTCTGGGGTAAATAGTTGTCATTCCCATAGGGATTCCTGTCCTTGTTTGGGAACTTAGGTTGTTGAAATAAGAAATGTTTGAAGAATGGTCCCAGCAGAGGCTGCAGTGGTGTGACCCTGCTCTTTGTCCTTCAGTGTCCCTTACAAGTATCCCTCCAATCCTGTTGTTAAATGTCATCTCATTTTTAAATTAGGAATGTTAATTTTAGTATTAAAAATCCCAAATCTTTGTTACAGTATTAAAAATCCCAGGTCAAGCTGCCTGGAGAGGTTTGGGAGTCACATCTTCATGTCCATCAGTGTGGTGGGGACAGGAGTGCTGCACCTTGAAGATCTGACTTCTTCAAATGTACCTCTGTCCCAGCCTCTGGTGACACTGGGATGTCTCTGAGTGCCATCATTTCTCCTCCTGTCCCTCCCTCTGCTCCCACACAGCAGCAGCCCCGTGTTGCAGCTCTGAAGTGATTCAGAATAAACCAATTTATAACAAAATCAAGGAATTTCTCCCCCAAGACATCACCTTTTGGACAGCAGAAGGATTCACAGCTCTTTGTAGGGACAGTTGTGACAAGTGACCAGGATGGGACCACTCAGAGCAGTGGAGCATGTGAAAATATGTGCAGGAATAAACTTGACTGAAAATCATCAGGATCAGGAATGCCCAAAGAGCAGCAGTGCTGTGTGACTGCACTGGAGCCATCAGAGCCAGGAGGATCCAGGGCACATGTGCTCTCCATCCAGGAAAACTTGGCAGGGTCTTTCTACATTCCAGCTCTGCATAGAATCACAGAATCATGGAATGGTTTTGGTTGGAAGGGATCTTGAGGATCATCCCACTCCATCCCCTGCCATGGCAGGGACACCTCCCACCGTCCCAGGCTGCTCCAAGCCCTGCCCAGCCTGGCCTTGGGCACTGTCAGGGATCCAGGGGCAGCCACAGCTGCTCTGGGCACCCTGTGCCAGGGCCTCCCCACCCTCACATCAGGAATTCCCAATTCCCAAAATCTCATCCATCCCTGCCCTCTGGCAGTGAGGCCATTCCCTGTGTTCTGTCCCTCCATCCCTTGTCCCCAGTCCCTCTCCAGCTCTCCTGGAGCCCCTTCAGGCCCTG
>JAOTBB010000268.1:59927201-59941259 GCA_025629985.1 Chamaetylas fuelleborni
CTGGATCCCTGGCAGTGCCCAAGGCCAGGCTGGACATTGGGCTTGGAGCAGCCTGGGACAGTGGGAGGTGTCCCTGCCATGGCAGGGGGTGGAATGGATGGGATTTAATGTCCCTTCCAGCCCAGACCACCCTGGGATTCTGTGGTCCCAAAACAAAACCTGTGTCCCTCTGAAGGAGAACAAGGTGGCTTTCAGGTATTGCTGTTTTGCTGCTTGAGTTTCCTGATTCCTGGGCAGTCAGTTGTCCTGGAATAGAACATTCCAGACAGGAATGAGGCACTGTGCCATGGAGGCTGATGGTGGGACTGTGCCTTGAAACATGCAGGGTTTCTGTAACACTTGGTTTATAGATAAGGTAATATCCTAATATAATTTATTGCTGTTTTATAATTGCAATCTTTAAAAAATGTTTCCATACAACTAACTGTGATGAAATGAGCTCAGATCTTCTCTATATTAATTATTATTTTTATCTTGTTTTCTTTTTATTCATATCTGGACTTGACCTACCTGACACCTGTAGAAGGTAATTTTTCCATACTTGCATTTTCCTGAACATTGCAGTTCTGTGCTGGAGGAGTGGCTGAGATGCCAACTGTGCCTTTCTCTCTTACAGGGAAAACATTCCAGCTCTACTCCCATAATTTAATAGCATTGTTTGAACAAGCCAAAAAAACAGGATTAGCTGCTCATATTCAAACCCACAGATTTCCTGACAAAATATTACCAAGGTACAAACCTTTCACTTATAGATAATTCTTAATAAGTGAAAATAGCCATAAATTGTGTTGGTGCTGTTGAGTTGGTGCAGGAAGGGCCCTGACTTCTGTTGCTGATGCATTTTTTGGTGATTATTATTCCAGGAAATTTGCCTTAACAACCAAGATCCCTGACACAAAAGGATGCCACAAATGCTGTATAGGTGAGCAGACAAATCCAGCTTTGCCATTTATTCCCCTGCCCTTTTTCCATGGACATGGCATGTCTGAAACTCACTTCTTTTTAATAAATTTAAGAGTTCTTTGTTCAGAAAAAAGGCTGAGGGAATAGGGGTAGTTCAGCCTGGAGATGTTCCAGAGTGATCTAATTGGGGCATTTCAGTGCCTGAAGGAGCTACAGGAAAGAGGGAGAAAAACTTTTTACAAGGGATGGAGTGCCAGGACAAGGGGGAATGGCTTCCCACTGCCAGAGGGCAGGGTTAGAATATTGGGATTCAGTCCTTCCCAGACTCCTGACACATCCACAAACAGCCTTTCTGCTTTGTCACCTTGGCTCCAAGTGTGACCCAGTTCCAACTTGTAGTGAGGAAAACTTGAATATTTTCCACCAAGAAAGGATCAGTAGGAATAAAAATTCTGGCAGCCTGGGGAGGGCAGAGCCACAAGTGCAGTTTGAAGGGCACAGAAAGGGTTAAAGCTTGGGAAATTGTGGATTTGTCTGCAGCTTGGGCTGCCTACAAAATGTTTGTCCTTTCCAAGACTGGCCCTGGTACTGTTTGAAATCAGAATCCTGGAATTATCAGGGCTGGAAAAGCCCTCTGAGATCACCCATCTATCCCCCAGCCCAGCACTGAGCCACATCCCCAAGGTACATCTGCAGATTGTGCCTTTCACCCCTAAAAATGAATATAAAGCTGCACACTTGGAGATCCTGTTCAGCTCATCTAAAGTGCCCACAACATCCACACCTACAAATAATTCCTGAAATCAGACTGCTCTGTGTCCAGCTGAGCTTCAAAAACCACCCCAAACCTTGTCTCATGTATTTCAGGAGCTGTCAGAGCTCCCCAGGAGCTTCCCACCTTCCCTGCCTGGGAATTTATTCCAATAAATTTATTCCAGGCTGACCCTGAGCTGTCCCTCCTGGCTCCCACAACCCCAGGGAGAGGCACTGCAGCTTTTCTGCCCACTCAGCCTCTGAACTGGCACCTCAGGAATGCAACTGGTTATTAATTAAAGCTGTAATTGAATTTATCTGGAATGGGGCACAATATTAATCACTGTGCACGTTGGGATGGGAAGCCAGAAGGCAACAAGTGGGAAACTGATGGAACAAGAGGGGCTTTTAGGTCCCTTCAAGCCTAATCATGCCATGATATGATTTTATAATGCTATTTCTTAACTCATTTATAAAGATAGCTGTAGGGTTGGGGTTTTTTTCAAGTATTGAACTTGCAGGGCTTTAAAATTAATATTTTCTGGGTTGTTTTTTTTTATTGTATGTAGTACGAAATCCATACACAGGCCACAAGTACCTGTGTGGTGCATTGCAGTCTGGAATTGTTCTGCTCCAGTGGTATGAGCCAATGCAGAAATTCATGTTAATAAAGGTAAGCATTTACTTTCAGTTGAGTTGAATAATTATGCAGTTGTTGAAATAACCTTTCCAGAGTTTGTGATGGAAAGTTCACCCTAGGCTGGTGCCATTTGTGGCTTGTGAGCACTTGAAAATCTGGCTGGACACATTTTGACTCAGAAAACCTTGTGACTGAAGTAATTTAAGTAATATAAAAGTCATTTAAGAGCTGGATCAAGCCCAGCACTGGCAATAAGAGACCATGATCCACCTCTGCCCAGCTCCAAAAGCAGTGAAAATTCTGTTTATTTATACTTCGTGCTGTTGTTGCAGAGTCATTCACAGAGACCTGATGATTTTTTTTTGCTTCCCAGCACTTTGATTTCCCCCTGCCCAGCCCTCTGAACGTGTTTGAGATGCTAGTGATCCCAGAGCAGGAGTATCCCATGGTGTGTGTGGCCATCTCCAAGGGCACAGAGCCAAACCAGGTGGTGCAGTTTGAGACAATCAACCTGAACTCTGCATCCTCGTGGTTCACAGAGATCGGGGCAGGTGAGGCCCTTGGCCCCTCTCCCAGGGTTTGGTGTCTGGGAATGTTGGATATTCCTTCCTTGGAGTTGTTTGGGAACCCCTTAGGCTCAGCAGCTTCTCTGCATGGAGCAGATGGAAGCTGATCCCACATGGGGAGGGACTGGGGACAAGGGATGGAGGGACAGGAACAGGGAATGGCATCACTGCCAGAGGGATGGGTGGGATATTGGGAATTGGGAATTCCTGGCTGGGAGGGTGGGGAGACCCTGGAATAGAATTCCCAGAGCAGCTGTGGCTGCCCCTGGATCCCTGGCAGTGTCCAAGGCCAGGCTGGAGCAGCCTGGGATGGGGGAAGGTGTCCCTGCCATGGCACAGGGGGAATGAGATGGGATTTAAGGTCATTTCCAGTCCCAACTATTCTGTGATTCCCTGGTTCTCTTTGTGCACACCTGCCCACAATCTGTCTTTACAAAACATCTTTTATTTCCTAAATTTCCTTAAACCTCAGTCAAGCCCTGCTGGTTGGGTTCTCCTTTGTGGTTCTGTGCTCTTTCCTGGATCCTGCTCTTTCCCCTCCTTTCCTGCATAAAAACTCCCAGAAATGGATTCCTGTCCATCCTCCAGCCCCTGGGGGAGGGTTGTTACCTTCAGCTGGCTCTTAAAAAGCAAAGACTTGGGTTATTTTTAAGACCTGGTTGATACTTTGCAGCTGCTTTTCTTTGCCTTTGTTGGATGCACATTTTTACCTCTAAATGTTGCTTTGTAGGAACAACTTCATTAGTAAAAAGTAGAAAAAAAAATCTATTAAACTAATTTATTATCATCACAATAATCTTTCCAGATGTGGTTTTATGGGAAAAGATTGGGGTTTTAGGAATTAAAAGTCCTTTTGTTTATTCTGATGCCTCTCTATGGAGGAAGCTGTGCTGAACCATAGCATAAAATGTGTTTTATCCAGTAAAAGTTGTGTTTTCCTATTAAATACCTGCTTTGAACAGAGAGGTTTGTGCTTCTTCCAGAATATTCTGGGATCTTAGAGCCTTTAAAAATCAGAGTAACCAAAAAAAAAAAAAAAAGTCAGACTAAAAAGAGCAGAGTGAAAAGAGCTTGAGGGGAGGCAAAGTCTCTTGATGTGATATAAAATATAAAATAATCTGGTTTTTTTCCCCAGGCAATCAGCAGTTGGATGCCATTCATGTGACACAGCTGGAGAGAGACACTGTCCTGGTCTGCCTGGACAGTGAGTAACACAAAACTCTTGGATAACTCACTGACCTCGTGCAAAACTTGGGTTGCCACAGTTGTTGATTTGAACTTCACCACGAGTTGTTTTGTTTTGGGGTTTTTTTTCTCCCTACACTATTAATTTGTGTTGTAATATTTCCAAAAAGATAGTTTGGATAAGTGGGATTTCATTCTGACTTCTGTAATTCCACTTTCCCTCTTCATGTGTGCATCACTCTGTCAGTGTAAATCCACCCCAAGTGGTACAAAGTTTCCTGTGTTTATTTTGATAGAAAGATGCTCTTGGTTCATTTTAGGCAAATGCTGTAGGTGTTAAGTTTGGGTATTTTTTTGTGCCTGAATGATTAGATTTGTATTTTACACTTAAATCCTTTTCAGCAGTGGGGTTTAATGCTGATTTTTTCCTTTTCTCTTAAGAATTTGTGAAAATAGTGAATTTACAAGGGAAATTGAAGTCAAGCAAGAAATTGGCTTCTGAGCTGAGCTTTGATTTCTGCATTGAGTCAGTGGGTGAGTGATTTGCTGCTCTGGTGTCTTCCAGGGGTTTTCACTGTTAAAAGCCTGACTGGTTTCTGGTCATTTCTATAGCAATGAGAACAAAATTTGGGCAGGAAAAAGTGGTTTAGTAATACATAAATCTGTGTTAGCCTTCTAAAAGTTAAGATTTTATTTCAAGTAATAGCACAATCCATTTTTTAATAGTCAGGGTAATAATATTTGAATCTAATTCTCAAGCTGCTGTCTTTAGCCTAGGACAGGAGCTTTTTTAAAACTCGAGTTGTAGCTGTCAAACAAGAATTTCTGCTGTCATAAACTCTCAAAATCACAGAATTCAATCACTCAGAGCTGGCAGCACTGTGCTCTCTCTGTCCCTGAATGGAAAACTCCCATTTTCCATCATTCATCTGTTTTGAAGTAACTGTAATAATTCAGGTGATGTGACATTTCCAGCAGCTTTGGTTGGCAGTGTTTGTTTTTACTCTTCCTGAGGGCTTTTCCAGAGGCACTGGGAAAACAAGGAGCCAGGGGATGGGGTGTGACTGTGTCCCTCCTTTGCAGTGTGCCTTCAGGACAGCGTGCTGGCCTTCTGGAAACATGGCATGCAGGGCAAGAGCTTCAAGTCAGATGAAGTAAGTGATCTCCAGCCTCTCCAGTTTAATTTCTCCTGTTCTTATTTACCCCTGGATCCTTTGGCTTCTCTCTCTTCTTCCCAAGTGAGAATGCTCACATTCCACCACAATCATCAGTTTATCCATTTAACATCAATTTATCCATTTCAGTCCTGTACTTTGCATTAAATTGCATTTGATTGTTTCTTTCCTTCCAGCTCAGTCCAATAAATTTCCTTTTGCTGCTGAAATGGATCTGAATATCTGCATTTTTCTGCAGGTGACCCAGGAGATATCTGATGAAACCAGGGTTTTCCGCCTGCTGGGCTCAGACAGGTAATCTCCCTGCAGAAACAGAAACCTTTTGTTCTATTTAAACCAGCTTTTCTAGTTCCCAGCTGGGCCTGGCTTCCAGCCCAGCCCAGCTCTGTCTGTGGGCACCAAGTGTCAGGGAGAGAGGAGAGATGCTCTTGGCTCTCAGGGTGCACTTCTGGAAAAGCCTTGGATTGTCCTGGTGAGCTGGGAATTGCCTTGGCAGCAGTCACTTAAAACAATCTTGGCTGATCTGGAAATAGCAGAACAAACTAGAACTCACTCAGGTTTTAATCACAGTGATCCAAATCCACACATTATCCATAACATCCAAGAGGTGCAGCTGTCCCCAGGTTTGCAGCCTGAGCAGAAGCTGCCCCAGCCTCCAGGTTGGGCACGTTCACTTGTGCATTCTCAGCCAGCCAGGGGGATAAATGTAGGAATAGACAGGGGTGAGTCCAGAAATCACTTCCAGCCACAGAATCCCAGACTGCTTTGGGTTGGAAGGGACCCTAAAGCTCATCTTGTTCCACCTTCCACTAGACCAGGTGGCTCAGAGCCTTGAACACCTCCTGCTCTCCAATCCCTGATCCTCTGCTCCCTCATCTGGCCTTGGAACTGCCAAACCTTTGGGTTGTATTTTCCATCTCTGTACAAATGGAGCAGGAGTTCTTCCTGCCATCCCAGTGAGGTGTGGAATCACCTTTTTCCCTTGGATCACTCCTGAACTGCTCAGGTGCAGAGGTGAGGATCAGGGACAGAGGCTGTTCAGAGACTTCATTTGAAAAGTCTTTGTGGAAAACAAAAAGCAGAGACAAGTTTAATCCTAAAAACAACAGGAACTGGTGCAGAGAAATGCTCAGCACTTGGAAGGGAGAGGGGAGGTCAAAGGCCCAGCCACACCAGCTGATGGTCAAGGTCCAGCAGTGGTCAGTGTGCCAAGACAGGGAGAGAATTATTTTCCAGAGTGGCCCACAGGAACATGATCCAGCAGGATAAAGGCAGAGATGGGGTTGAGTGATCCCTGTGAGCCCTTGAAGTGATAAATATTTAGGAGGGAGGAGAATTGTGAGGTTGCTTATCAGAAGATGTAAGAGGGATAAACATTTGGGCTGCAGATGACGGGATCATGGAATTACAGAATGGATTGGCTTGGAAGGGACCCTAAAAATCATCCAGTTCCAGCCCTTCCACTGTATCTTGTCCTGCAGTGTTTTTATCAGAAGTCATGCTGGAAAATGAGGGAATTATTTAACCAGCAGGGTTAAAGAATGAAATACCCAAGATATTTGGGGGAACCTCTCTCTCCAATGTGTAGAAAGCCCTGAGTTTCCTCCTCAGGAGTTACACCAAGAGCTGGTTTTTGCCCCTGACTGTGGATCCCGTTTGTGTTTGGTTGCAGAGTGGTTGTGCTGGAGAGCAGGCCCACAGAAAACCCCACAGCTCACAGCAACCTCTACATCCTGGCTGGACATGAGAACAGTTACTGAGACTCACCCAGCAGAGAGCAGAGGGAACTGGCCACGCTGGGACCCAGGAGCACCAGGAAACCAGGACTTACCTTTTCTTGTCTTGACACCGGAATTGTGTTGGTTTTTAGGGTGGGAATCAATCCATTTTTGCAGCTGGGAACAGCTGGTTCTGTCTCTTGCCACTGTGTGGTTGGTTATATCGAGTTTGCTTAATAAAAGCTGAGATAAAGAGCCCTTTACTCATTAGTTCTAGGGGAACAGAGCCTTGAAACACGTTCTGCAGTAAAGGTGCCATAAACTGTTAAATAATCCCCTTCCCTTGGATTTTCCTTTTATTCTGTAGATACAGATCTAGTGCTGGCTGTTGCCCTGTTTTATACTGAGTCTTATTCTTAATAAAACAAAGATTTGTGTAGGAAGTGAAAGTATCTGCAAAGCTTTTTGGTTTTAAATCTGCCATTGGGTATGGCTTTGTATAATAGACTATTTAATCCTTATTTATTAATCTGCTGCTAGGATGGGGTAATGTCTAACTTTTAGCAAAGGAAGGTTGCAGAGCAGCTTACTTTTTTTGGTTTTTTTACAGTTGTATAAAGATTTGATTATTCTTTTTCCTTGTAGGGATGTAGTGGATTACTGAGGGATGTGTTACCGTGTTGGGTGATCATGTAAAAAAAAAATGCAGTTTTGTACAACAAAATATTTTGTACTGATTTTTCTGCCTGCAGAATTGCCATAAAAGGGATTTTCTTACTTCCTAGATATAGGGTGTATGTACACAAAGTAGAATATTGGTATCAGACTTGTTGCTCCTGGGTGGCTGTACAATATCCATGTGTGTGTGTGTGTGTGTGTGTGTGTGTGTGTGTGTGCATGTGTGTGAAGTTGCCTGGCAGTGTGTATTTTTTATATATATATTTATACATATATATATAAAAATGTACAAAACATATATGCTTTATTTTCATAAATTAGGGATAAGCCTTGTGACATGAAGTGGAAATTGTAGCAGGTCATCATCCTTAATGAATGAAAGTATCATGTACCCGACTGCCCACGACGTGTGGTTTATTTATGCTGTTCCAGAGGGGGCCTGGAGCCACAGCTGAGCCTGAGCAGATTCCAGCTGCTGGGCTTTGGGAATGGCTGCTGCCCCAGCTGGGACTGTAAATAAACATGATAACAACCAGTATTCTATAGCCAAGCTTTGATCACTTCTTGGTCACCTGCATTTTTTTTTCCTTTCTCTTTCTCCATTGAAGAGTCGCATCGGTTCCTTTTGTCTTCCTCATTAATTAAAATTCTTGAGGTACCATTAAATATAGACTGACTCCAGGAGAGCATCTGGTTTTACTACCTCACATTACCCTGCTGGCTTTGATGTGAACACTCCTCGGGCAGGTGCAGTAGCAGCTCAGAAACATTGGAATTGAAGGGTTTTTTTATTGAAATGCCTGCTCAGCTCCTGAGATCTGCTGCCTAGGAAGGAGAAGCTGGAATTCCCAAGTCATTTGAGCAGAGCAGGAAAGGTGTGTGACAGCTGGGAGTGGTTTGGTGCTGTGTTGGCTCCATGATCCATAATTTATCACAGAGGGAATTGTCTGGGCCCACGTGATGGCTCAGGGACGTCTCGTTACTCAGGACAGCTGCAAGTTGGGAAGGTCCAGAGGGGAAAACAGCCCTGCACACATTTAGCATTTTAGCCACTGTCATTCCAAACTAATTCTTGCTGACTTGATATCCAAATCAAGTCAAGCTTTTCAGTTCTGACACTGTGTCAAAGCTTAATAAGTAGTAAGTGTACAGATAAAATTTGCAAATCACTCCACAGAACATGAAAAATGTGCTTTAGGGGTGGTCAGCTGGAATTGGATTAGCAGTATTAAAAGCAGGACATGTGATTTTTTGTCTTTTAATGGAGTTCTCTAGTATTGAAATTACTTTTCCACAGGTAACAGTGACTGGTGATTAACCTCAAATGGTGCCACTCCTGGTCTTTAAAACAAAAATTAAGGTGAAGTGAAGCACCAGGTGTAGATATTGTAGAGCAAACACTTTAATTTACCTCATTCACTACAGAAGGTAATTTCAGCTTCATCTTTGAAAACACTTAAAGGAGATCTCTAAAAGACTAGAGAAACCTGTAAATAAAATCTGAATATTTATGGGGAATAACTGGAGTAAATAACTCTTAGGTCATGACACTGTCATGCAGAAATAACGAGCTAAAAGTATTTTTCTTTGACACGAATGGCTGGTGTTTTGCTGGATCATAAAAAATAAACTTAGGAAAGTCCTAATTTAATCAAACCTTTTTTAGCTGTTGAAGCATTTCTAATGGCATGTTGTGAAATGCTTTCTGCTGGTTTCATAGACAGTGGCATTTTTTGGCATGATCTGCAAGATGCTGTTTCCTAGTGTAAAACCTCACTTTCGTTCCGTACCACAGAGCAGATTTGTGTGTTCCACCAACCTCGGTGACTCTGATCAGTATAATTTGTGTTTGTTTAATTTAGTCTGGCATTGTCTGTATCTCTGGTTTTGTGGAATTTAAACCAGGCTTGAGAAAGCCTAACCAGAGGGAGCTTAGGGGTGATGAAGCAAAAGCTTGCTCAGCCCTCCCTTCCTCGCTCATTTATCAGAATGTTAATTACTGGATGCACGAGGTCATGTACCTGACTTGAAAGCCTTAAAACAGGCTCCCAGAGCTCTTGGAAGTACAAACAGCATGGGAAGAGCAGTCTGTGGATTAATCTCTTTGGATTTCCTAACCAAATTCCTTGCAAGTGAAAAATACAGCAGGAATTGTGCTGACATCTCTTTAAAGAGGAAAGGTACAAGACATCAGGGAGCCACGGTGTCTCTGGATGGAAAAGACAAGACTGGGAGACTCTGAAATGTGCTTTTTTAACCTTGTTTAGTCGTTAGGTGTAACTGAGACTCATAACTGCACTCGTTCAGTTTTTGTAACCAGGCTTTGTTCCACGGGAATTTCTGTTGCAGTTCAGTCTATGCCAAATAAACTGCTTTATTTGCTCTGTGCCGTGGTGACTCGCTGGGAACAATACCTTGTCAGAGGGATGTGGGGAGAATCCAGCAGCTCTGCAGGTTTTGTGGCTGCTGTGGGAAGGGCCTGGCGCCGCTGTTCTCTGTCCTGCAGACTGCTGGGAGCCAGCAGCAGCTCCCACGGACAGCACGGGGAGAAATCAGAGGAGCAGGGACAAATTATTCCCTGCCAGTCACCTGGGAGCAGCAAGGAACCACTCAGGAGAGGCTGGCTGGGAAGAGAGCAGGGGCTGGAGGGTTCAAAAGGCTGCTTAGAGTAGGAAAACACACCTCAGCAGGATCTAGAGCAGTTTACACCTTTCCTCACATTTTGGCTGTTTGCTGCAGGTGCTGCACCTATATCCCAGATCTGCTGAGGTAGAGGGAAAAGGAGGTTAAAAAAATTACATCATGAATGTGCCTTTGGACAACACAACTGCAGGTTACTGGCAGTTCTATTTATAAATAAATACACAGCAATATTTCTCCTCTGCAGGAGACTGGTATCTCTGGGGGTCAATCTTGGCAGCTGGAATGTGAGGACTGCACATCCCTGATGAAGAAAAATAATGAGTGGATCTTTGTTCTGAGTTGGGAAGCACCTCAGGAAAGGAATGTGGTGGGAGGAGGCATGAGATGGAGTGGGGTCCATATTCAGATGTAATATTGAAAGCAATCATCAGCACAAAAGGCCACCTTGGTCGGGGATGAGGAGAGGGATGAGGATCCAGGGACCCAGATGGAAAGAAAACAGGATGGTCAGGGGTGGAAAAACTCGAAGGAAGGGTCTGGCTGCTGGCAGGACAGTGACAAAGACCTGAGATTCTGGAACCGTGCAGTGGGAAGATGTTCCAGGGAAACCTCCAGGTGCCAGAGGGAAATGCGGGCGCTGCTTGAGGCTGTGAAAGGGTGTTCCCTCTTCGAACCCGGCAGCAAAACGGAGTTAAACCTAGCGATCCTCTGGAAAGGGAGAGAGGGACAAATACAACACGATCATGGCAGGGGGGCTGGAGCCGGATGGTCTTTAAGGTCCCTTCCAGCCCAATCCATGAGTGGTTCTGTGACTCCATGAGCACGGCGCGGCGGGGCCATGAGGCCCGGGGGGGATCATGAGGCGCGGAGTCACCGTGACGCCCCAGCAGCTGCCATGGGGATCCCCCGCTCTCCTTCCCTCCCTCCCTTCCTCCCTCCCTTCCCCCGGGTCCGCCCCAGCCCTGGCGCTGTCCCCGGGGCGGCTCCCGGGGCCGTCCCCGCCGGGGAGCCTCCCCCGGCCCGGCTCCGCGCTGAGGCGGCGGCGGAGTGCGGCGGGGCCGCCCGGCTATGGAGCGCTACGAGAAGCTGGGCAAGCTCGGGGAGGGCTCCTACGGCGTCGTGTTCAAGTGCCGCAACAAGGACACGGGGCAGATTGTTGCCATCAAGAAGTTCCTGGAGTCCGAGGAGGACCCGGTGATCCGGAAGATCGCCCTGAGGGAGATCCGCATGCTCAAGGTGGGCGGTGAGGCGGGACGGACCCGCTGCCCGCGCGGGCTGTGCCCGCCATGGCGAGCCCTGAGGGAGCTGCCGGGGACGGCCGTGAGGGGACGGGGTGTGAGGACATCCATGAGGGGACATCGTGAGGCTGCGAGGTGTGAGGACAGCAATGAGGGGACAGAGTGTCTTGAGGGGACAGGGCAGCCATGAAGAGACGGCGCGTGAGGGCACCTGTGAGGTGCTGCGGTGTCGTGAGGGGGGAAGCGAAGAGGCGGGTGTGAAGGAGCGCCATGAAGTGCCCAGGTCAGTCAGTTCCTCTGGGAAGAAGCCGGTGCCGGGCAATGTCCGACCCGCCCCTCCGGGGATGGGGATGCCGGGGGATCCTGCCCAGCCCAGCAGGAGCAGGTGGGAGCTGAGGCACGGCCATGAGCAGCGCCAGGACCTCCCTGCACAGAGGGACTGGCCCGGGCTCTGTCCCCCATGGATCAGCGATGTCCTGGCCGGTGTGGGCACAGCTCTGCCCTTGGTGTGTGTCACGGACCTCTCTGCGCCCAGGAGATTCCCCAGAACAGTATAAAACACATGGGTAAAAAGTGAGGCTAGACAGCATGAGGAGGGGACAGCCAGGGGACACAGTTCTCCCTGCTGTGCAGTTGTTAAATCTGCCCCAGCTCCTCTTTAAAAGCCCTTTCTGAGCCCCTGGGTGTGCAGGATCCGAGTGTGGATTGATGCCAGGGGCTGTGCAGGGCCGGGTATTCCACATGGAAGGGACAGCAGAACCTTGAGCCTTGTCTTTGCTGATCCTTTCTTGACCTCTCTATGCGAGCTCATCCCCACACAGAAATGGGTTACTCCTTCAGCCTCTGGCTTTATTTCCCCATGAAATAAAAGCACGGGAGCACCTGCAGTGAGTCACACCCCAGGTCTGTCCAGCATGGAGGAATGACCCGGCAGAAAGGGGGAGAGGATCGGTAAGGTTTCCTTTCACACTCCCAGCTTTTGGGCAAGGATTCTGTCCCATCTCTTTGGAACTCGTGTGTTCATTTGGTCTCCATAGTATCCTGAGGCTTTAGGAATGTGTTGTGTGAAAAAGAAAATATTTCCTTTTCTTCGTTACAAACTTGCTGCTGGGTGATGGCACACGGTACCCTCAGCTGTGTGTGCCAAGAATTGGGAAGTGTCCCCTTTGCACTTTTTCCAGGGTGCTCGTGATTTGTAAACCTGCTACCCTAGGAAAACAGTGATCTAGGAAAAAGCATAATTATTTTTCGGTTAGATTTTGAGGAGAAGCAGCCTAAGTTTTTCTCCTGTCCAAAGTGAACACAGGACATGTAGCTATATGGTTTCAGTAAACAATGCTACATTTACATTAAGATTCAAGCGATACTAAACATCTGAAAAGGAAAATAATCATGGCAGAAGTCTCTTGTAAAGCAGCTGGGAACTGCATCATCCTTAAGGATCCAAAGCCACTGCAGCCAGGCACAGCAGGATCTGTGTTGGGGCACTGTTGACTTTAACAAGTGCAGACCTGCTTGATTCTTTTCAGCTTTTTCTCTGCAAACAGTAACAGTTTTTTTGTTTGTTTGTTGAGGCACTTCCTGACTTAGGCAACCCCTGTTTATCAGAGATGGAGTGAGATTGTGTTTCAATTATAGGCCTGATAAATCATTTTTCTGCCCAGTAAACACCTTACAGACAAAGGGATTTTTGTGGCCAGGAGCCAAGGGATGTGGAGTGGGAGTTTGCAGTCTTGAAACCATAGAATCCCAGAATGGTTTGTGTTGGAAGATCCAAATATTATCCCGTTCCATGGCAGGGACACCTTCCACTGTCCCAGGCTGCTCCAAGCCCTGTCCAGCCTGGCCTTGGACACTTCCAGGAATCCAGGGACAGCCACAGCTGCTCTGGGAAACCACCCTCACAGGGAGAATTCCTTCCCAGTATCCCAGGACAAGGGGGAATGGCCTCCCACTGCCAGTGGGTTGGATGGAACACTGGGCAGAGTTTTTTTGCTCACCCATTGAGATCAGCTCCCAAAGTAAGTACACAGAGGCTGAGCTGTGCTTGGAGAAAGGGTTCAGCTTAAGGAATTGTGTGACCCTGCAGGAAAAATATGCCCCCCACATCTTCACCCTATGCATCTCCTGACCAGCCCACCCCCTGTGTGTTGCAGCAACTCAAGCATCCCAACCTGGTGAAGCTGCTGGAGGTGTTCCGGAGGAAGCGGCGCCTGCACCTGGTGTTCGAGTACTGCGAGCACACGGTGCTGCACGAGCTGGGCAAGCACCCCCGCGGGTGAGTGGCCCTGTCCCTGTCCCTGTGAGCTGGGCAAGCACCTCCGCGGGTGAGTGGCCCTGTCCCTGTCCCTGTGAGCTGGGCAAGCACCCCCGCGGGTGAGTGGCCCTTTCCTGTGAGCTGGGCAAGCACCCCCGCGGGTGAGTGGCCCTGTCCCTGTGAGCTCTGAGCTGGGCAAGCACTCCCGCGGTTGAGTGGCCCTGTCCCTGTCCCTGTCCCTGTGAGCTGGGCAAACACCCCCGCGGGTGAGTGGCCCTCTCCCTGTGAGCTCGGACAGCCCC
>JAOTBB010000268.1:59941359-59955560 GCA_025629985.1 Chamaetylas fuelleborni
CCCTGTCCCTGTGAGCTGGGCAAGCACCCCCGCGGGTGAGTGGCCCTGTCCCTGTCCCTGTGAGCTGGGCAAGCACCGCCGCGGGTGAGTGGCCCTGTCCCTGTGAGCTCCGAGCACACGGTGCTGCAGGGCTGGGCAAGCACCCCCTGTGAGCTCCGAGCTCCGTGTCGCTGCCCTGTGGCTTTTCAGAGGGATTTCATTGACTTCAGAAGAGATTTCTCAGCCCAGTGCTCAGGTGTGAAAAATGAGGTTTGCTCTTTTGGTAGATTTTAAAAGGTTTATTAAAAGACAATAAGAGACAAACAATAAAGTAAAAGGTTATAATGGCCGGGTGCTCAGCATTTAGCTAGGAGTACATTGGCTGTTTTGGGGACACTCCTTAAATTTATTAGCCTGTTGCATATTTGTAGATTTATCATACACTTTTCAAACTTTTCTATAAACTGTTTTCCATATTTTAGTAACTGCTTTACATGGCTAGTTTTTGAATTTGTCTTTTTAGAGCGTGCATATTTTTCGGCTGTGGTTTTTTTTTTTATTAGTCTTAATTTGGCTTGTGGTTTTTAATTTACACTTTTGAGCACTTTCAGCCCTTCAGAGTGAGGAGTAGTTCCTAAGAGCTGTGCCTGCACCTCTCTGCAAAACTTCTCTTCAAACAGGTGCTTGCAGCAGGTGTGAGCTCCACACTGGGTTTGTTCTTTCGCACCTTGTAAACGCCACTCCCGCTGTCCCTAATTACCCACGGTGCCTTGGAGCTGTGGAAATGCTAAGCTGAAGTCCATAAATCCTTTCACAGGCCTGGGGCTGTGAATTGCCTGCGGGAGACTGATGGGGGGTTGAGTAAACAAGAGCTTGTTTTTTACTCCCTTTTTCTCTGGTTGGGAGCTCCAGGAGAATGGAGCATGCTGGTGGCACGTGGCTTTGTGAGCTGCCACCCCACTTCAAACCTGTTCACCTGGAATCTGGAGAGGGGACGGATAACTCTCTTTGAAGGAAATGCTTCCCATTTGCTGACTGTTCATCAGAACAACTCCAGTGTGATGTGTAACAGCTGGCTGTGTGCTTTTCAGCTTTGCCAGGGCAGGTGGTCAAGTCTTTTGTGGTCAGGCTAAGATGGGTGGGCACTGCTGATTCCAGCTCATTTGACCCTTTTCAAGCTGTCAGAGCAGCACTCCCGTCATTCTGGGATGTTTCTGGAAGGAATCTCTACTCACAGTGTGAGCAGAGTGTCACTGACCCACTGACAGCAGAAAGTGAAAGCCAAGCTTGAAAGAAAAAAACTCAGGCTTGCATTGTTTTGGTTTATTTTTTGGTAGTTTTTTTTCTTTATTGTGAATCAGAAGCTTTTCAGCATTAAACATGTGAGATAAAATTGTGTGTGAGTTTGAAAATGCCAAGATTGTCACCTCTGCCCTTCTTGGGGAAGATCATTACAGACAGCCAAGGAAGTTCAACAACTGTTGCCCAGTAACTGAAAGAAAGGAGAAGGTGCTGGAAGTGTTTGCTGGCTGTGGGAGGGAAGGAGGGGGATCCAAACCAAGGCAGAGCTTTATTGTCTTGTCTGAGCACCCTTTCCTGGTCCATTTTTCACTTCTCCACTCTGGACAATCAGTGCCACAGCAGCATTCCATGTGTCTATACCATGGATACTCCAGCAGTTCCAGGCCTGAGAGCTGCTGAGACAAATTCCTGCTGGCATTTCAGGATGGCCAGAGATCGTGGGCATTGGGCAGGATCTTTGTGTGGTCACAGTGGCAGCCCATGATGGCTCTGACAGTGGTACCAGACACAAATCCTCATGTCCTGTTGCACTGACTGCCTTTGGAAGTGTTTCCTGACTTCCCTGTTGGTTTTGCTCAGACATCCCTGTACAATGTGAGCAGTCATTTTCCCTGAAATAATGAATTTATTATTTATGGCCAAAATAAAACTGTTTTTTCTAACAGGGTGCCAGAGTACCTGGTGAAGAGCATAACCTGGCAGACCCTGCAGGCTGTGAACTTCTGCCATAAACACAATGTGAGTGCCCTGACCTGCACTAATGATTGCTGCAACGTGGCCTTGGAGGAGAGAGGGGGGTTCTGTTGGCCTGTTCCTGATTTCACAGCTTTCATGGGATGGAGTCAGATGGAATCTCCTGTTTTCAGCAGGAAACACATCTGAAATACTGGTGTATAGCCACACCACCTGCCTCACTGTTACACAGACCCCTTGGCTTGGCTGTCAGGGAATGATTTGCTCTAATGACCTCAGACAAGCTTCCAGGAGGAATGGGAATGATCCTTGTGGGATTCCCTGTGCCCTGCACTACTGCTGACCTTCAGGAGCCTGCCTTACCAGCTCATCAGCTGGGACCTGATTTCACAGAAGGTCTCAGCTCACTGGCATGGGGTTCAGTCATGGCACCAGTGAAAAGATTTCAAAACTTAGACACAGTAAATCCATTCTACAGCCCCTGCTCTGCTCTCTGGAGGGAGACACGAGTTGTGAGCGTGACAGATCCTTCAGTGGGAACATTTTAAGAAGCAGGGAAGGAGAAGGAGCCTTTTAGTGAAGCTCTTTAGGCAAACTTAGCTCTAATTGTCTTTGTTCATCTGCCAGCATTCGAGAGTTAAGAGTGGGGCAGGAGATGGCTGTGGAATGGGTGTTTTGTCTGCTGAGAGAATTATGTCCTGTTCAGCCACAGGAACTTGGTCACAGGTCTCTCCTGCTCCAAGATTTGTTGGTTTGCATTTTTTTTCTGTTCCCCTGCTCAGTCTGGAAGATTTAATGGAGTTTGAGAGCAGAGGGGACAATGAGATGGTGCAGCTTGACCTGCTGTAGATCACAGGTAATGAGGTTTTATGCAGCTGCTCTTTTTGGAACTCCATGACAGTGGTTTAATAAGCAGCATTTCAGTCCTCAGGAGGAAACACAATAATTTACCACCAGCTTGGCAAGGAAAGTCCAAGGTGTTTGCTCTGAGGTGATGATGGAAGAGGGACAACATGAGTAAGACCCCAGTGAGTTGAGTAGAGCAAAAGAAATAAAGGTCTTTGTTAGTTTGATCAGCAGAAATTCTTTGCCAAGCCCAAATTCAGTTGTTGTGAAGGACAAGGTCATCTCCAAAGAATCACAGAATTGCTGATGCTGGAAGGGACCTCTGGAGATCTTCTCATCCACCCCTTGCAGTCAAGCTGGATCAGCTAGAACAGGCTGTTCAGAAACTTTTCCAGTTAAGATTTCACTATCTCCAAGGCTAGAGGCTCACAGACTTTCTGGACAATCTGTTTGGGTGTCTGGCCATGCCCTCAGTAAAAAAAAAAAGACAAATTGGTTAGGTTTAAATGGAATTTCCTGTGTGTTCAGTTTGTGCCCATGATCTCTGTTCTTTCACTGCACCCCAAGAGCAGCCTGGCTCAGTCTCCTTTACTCCTTCCCATCAGATATTTAATGCACATTGAAGAGTTTCACCTGGAACCTTTTCCTGATGGTCCCAGCTCCCTCATCCTCTCCTTGGATATCACTGGAGTCACATCTTCACTCTGTGGAGGGTGCCAGAGCTGGACACAGTTCTGGATGTGTCTCACCTGTGCTGAGCAGAGCTCTTGCTGAGCTTTGTCAGTGAAATCACTGGGCAGGAGCTTCCCAGGGGGTTCAGGGAGCTGGCTCTGTTGTGCAGGGGTACAGAGCTGGCAGCTGAAGCTGGGAGCCTGCAGTGTCTCTGTCCAAAGGTGGGCTATGGACAGGTCATTGTCCTGCTGCCCAGAAATGTTCCATCTTCCCTTTCAGCAGGAATAACTGCCTGGCACAGTGTGTGAGGGGCTGAATTTATCTGAGGGCCAGGTTAAGTACTTCTCACCTTGCTTTTTTTCCTTCTTCCAGTGCATCCACCGGGATGTAAAGCCAGAGAACATCCTGATAACAAAGCACTCGGTCATCAAACTCTGTGACTTTGGATTTGCCCGAATCCTGAGTGAGTGCTGACTCTTGATGTACTCAGGGTGTATCATGAGCCATTCCAGCCCTTGTCTGTGTCTGACCCACTGCAAATCATCCTGTGTAAGAGGCTGTGTGTTTTCCTAGGGAAGCTCTGCTGCAGGCTGGGTAGAAATTCCAAAAGCTTGCAGAGAGGGAGCCCAGACACGGAGTGACATCTGTACACAAGCTGAGCTCCCTGCTGGGGGTGCTGGCACCGGGACATGGAAGCCAGCCTGAGGCTGCCCAGTCTTGTTTTGCAGTGCTGGAGACACAGCTGGAGCTCCCTGGCAGGAAGAGCCCCTCTGGCTGCCTCTGCAAACAATGGCTTCACATTTTCCGTTGTAAATAAAACCCCTAATCTGGTTTTTTTTTTTAGCTCCTCTTCGGACAAATCACATGGGCTCTGAGAACTGCCCACTGGCTGCTGCAGGGCCCTGCTGTGGAGCTCTGCACATTTTCATTTGGAGGAAAACAGGTCTTGATCTTTACCAGATCCTGTGTGTTTCCAAAGTTGGGTTCTGCTGGTGGCCAGTGACTCACGCTGCTTCTGCAGCTCTGGCCTGCCCGGGAGGTGCCCCAAAATGTAACAAGTGTTAGGAAAATTAGCCCACAAACACCAGAGGTTTATGTCCAAAAGGAGACAGAGGAGTCCTTTTTGCTTTATTCGAATAAAGGGAGAGGCCATGGGGCATTCCCTTGGGATCTCTCAGATTTTTGGAGGACGAAGCCTCCCTTTTATCCCAATTTCCCGCTGCTTTTCCCTCTCTTTCCCCATGGGCTGAGGTACTTGAGAGGCACAGACTTCCCAAACACCTGATACCTGAGATTCCCCTCTCATGTATAACCCTTCCTTTTAATTTTTAATTGTTATACAATTCATAGTTTTTCCCCGTTGCTTCTTTCATCTTCCAATATCCAATTTCATTTACCAGCAAACCTGCAGTTTGTTTGTAAAGGCAAATCTCTTTTCCCATTCATCAATCAGTGGAATGCCTCCCATTGTTTCTTTTATCTCTTAGTGCTAGCCTTATCTACCAGCAGATCTACAGCTTGTTTGTAAAGACAAATGCGACATTCCTCTCACAAGTGACGATTCATCGCTCTGATGCTCCGTTCTGTTCGTGTCTCTCTCCCCTGACCCAGCCGGTCCCAGTGACTACTACACCGACTACGTGGCCACCAGGTGGTACCGCTGCCCGGAGCTGCTGGTGGGGGACACGCAGTACGGCCCCCCCGTGGACGTGTGGGCAATCGGCTGCGTGTTCGCCGAGCTGCTCTCGGGGGCGCCGCTGTGGCCGGGCCGGTCGGACGCGGACCAGCTGTACCTGATCCGCAGAACCCTGGGTGAGTGTCCCTGAGATCCGCTGGAGCTGCCCGCGAGGGGTGGGAGAAACCAGGGGGGATTTACCCAGCTGATCTCTCTCCCTTTAGGAGGTGCTGGTTTATTTGAGGGGGTTTTCCTGCCGTGATGTACGTGTGCTAACAGGCTGAGAATCGGGATCATTGCCTGCAGACTGCCTGGCACCATCCCTCCACTGTCCTTAGCAGTGCTGGCTCTGGGAAGCTGGGTCTGGTTAGGGAAGATGTGGGATGTGTTTGGTGTCCCCTGGAGTCCCCTCCTGGTCCCTTGGAGTGGCTCAGTGATTGCTGGGGTGAAGGAACCCAGCAACTTCAGCTGTTAAAAACATGAGGTGCCAGTATCAGAAAGGACCAGGAGTGTTTTGAATAAAGTTTTAAAAGATCCAGGTGTTTTTCAGGGTTTGGTACCAAGCAAAGTGGTCCCTGAGCAGCTGGATTTGATTCATCCCAGCTTTGGAGGTCTCAGAAATGTTGTCAGTGCTGGGAAGGGGAGTGTGAACATCACAGCTTGTCTGTTCCACATGTTTCTTGTTATTCATCAATTAATTTAGGAGCCACTCTGTATTTATTTGTCAGGAAAAAAAAAGAGCCATTATCACCCATAACACTTAAACTAATGCAGTCCCATGGATTCTTTTCAATTTTGGTGTGTAACATCTGATTTCTTGGGTGACAATGAACAGCCCCCCACTTTTAACTGAAATTTGCTGTAATGAACAGAGTTGTAATTTTAACTGAGCAGTTTATAAAACTACAAAGGTGACTAATGGCTGTAAACAGATAAGCTCCTTAACTAGAAAAATAGTTCATCACTGATTGCTTCATCCTCCAGAATTCATTAATACCAGTGTTAGGCAGTTATAATTTATTTTTAATGATAGGGTTTCAGCCAGAGGAGATTCCCATTGACTGTTGGATCCAGGTGCTGGAGTGAGGCAGTGTTCACACAGCAAAGCTCCTTGACTGAAGCTGTGCTATTATGGGTTGGCATTGTACTGCCTCCTTTGCTGTGGATTTGATTTAACATTTTCCTCGCTCTGGGCTGCTCTAAGCTTCAAAAATGCTGCCTTGGGGAAAAGCCACAGCAGGTTCAGGTGGGGCTGTGTTCCAGCCCTTTCCTACTCAGCACCCTCAGGAGTGTCCAAAGAGAATCTCAACCAAAAGGAATTAAATTTTCCTAAAGCTGGAGCACCTGTGGCCCTGCCTTTCCTTCAGCACAGTCACATGGGTATGGGGTTACTGATGGCCAAAATGGACATTAATTGTCACAATTGTCACATTGCCTTGGCTCACTTGATGATATTCCACCTTCAGATAATGGGTGGCATCAGCCTTGTTAGAGGATACAACACTGTAAAATTAAGCAAATCACTCCAGGTTTGTTTTTTTTTCATTCTTGGTTGAAGGGGATCTCATTCCCAGGCACCAGCAAGTGTTCAGCACCAACCAGTTCTTCAGTGGGGTAAGAATTCCAGACCCGGAGAGCATGGTAAGAGCTGCCTCCAGCTGTGCTTCCCTCCCTTCCCCACCCTCCTCAGTCCTTTGCTGTGCAGCATTTTTTCCCTGCCCAAAAGCTTTGTCCTCTACTTTGCCAGTGTGCCCCAGAATATTATTTGGAGGTGGCTGAACCTCTCATGACACTTTAACTTACAGCCTGTGTAAAAGCAGTCCAAAAGTGTTTAATCTGTGCTGCTTTCCCCCATTTCTGGTGGCACATCCTCTGCTGCCAGGCCTCTGAGCACACGGAGTGATGGAGGCATTTTGTGAGGAACAGGGCATGTTCCTGTGGAAAGCTCGGTCTTGGTACCCTGATCAATGAAAAGTTTGCTAATGTGAGTCCATTAATTGGTTTTTTTTCCTTGCAGGAGCCACTGGAAATGAAATTCCCCAATATTTCATACTCTGCACTGGCTCTCATGAAGGTAAGGGAACTCCAGCTTGTGGAGGAACCCTACACTGGGATAAACAAATCATCTGGTGTGAGAGTCTGGGACTGAGTTACCAGAGATTCATTGAAAAATAGATCTGGTTTGCTGCCCCATGTGATTGCACCTGTTCCTTGAGCCACAATTCCTGCTATAACTGTGGTCTCCCCATCCCTGGAAGTGTCCAAGGCCAGGCTGGATGGGGCTTGGAGCAACCTGGGATAGTGGAAGGTGTTCCTGCCCAGGGCAAGGGGTTGGGACAGGATGGTCTTTAAGGTCTCTTCCAACCCAAGCCATTCCATGATTAATTTTTGTAACTGTTGGACAATTAGCTGCTCCTCAAGCTTTGTGCTGCCTCTGAAAAGCCACTCTTAGAATCCATTCAAAATACTATTAACACGTGTACCTGTGGGAACAGCCACTGGCTGTGGGGAGCAGCTGGAGTTGTGCAGGGCTGTGTAAGGAGTGCTTTGTGTGATCCTCCCTCTTTTGTAAGGGCTGCCTTCGGATGGACCCTGCAGAGAGGCAGAGCTGTGAGCAGCTGCTGCAGCACCCCTATTTTGACAGCTTTAGGGAGGCAACAGAGCTGGGCAGAGATCATGGGAGGAGCCCTCGGAAACCAGCCAGGCTGACTCGGAAACACCTGCCCGGGGTGAGCTTTCCATAGCAGTTAATGTTCTGTGCCTGAGGAGGGGCAGCTCTTTTGTTGGCTCCCAGGTGAAGGTGTTGGGCTGGTCTTGGTTTTATCCTGAGGGGAAAACAAACCCCCTGGCTAAAGAGTAACTCCATACAAACTGGATTTTGCACTGGGGCACTGGGGATAAACAGCACAGCCCTGTGCACGATAAGGTTCATCCAGGAATGTGCATTCCTGACCAAGAGCAGCAGGAGGGCTGGACAAACTGGACACACGTGGCTGGTTTAATTCTAAATACTCTGGTGCTTTTCAATCCTGAATTATGGAGGTGGAATAAACACCACTTCTGTTTGTATTTGCTGATGGGACACAATCCCAAGCTCAGTTCCACACATTACCCCACTGGGTACTGGGTGTTTCTGCAGCTGGAGCTGCCAAGGAAATGTCTCCCTGCTGCTCCGGCTTTTCCAGACTCCATCCCAAGTCCCCAAACCCAACCTCACAATGCAACTCATCCCACAGTTCTTCATTCCCATGAGCCACATTCCCCATGGCAGTTGTAACACTGAGCTGGGAACAGGCAGGGAATTGGAAGTGAGGCATGGAGAACTGCTACAGGGTGTCAATTCCTGGGTCAAACCGATTGGCCTCTTCCATTTCCATGACCTGGGATATTTTTCTTGCCTAATGGAATTCTTTAATGAGTTGTTCTAATTTCAGTCCAGTCATAAAACCTCAGAATCTTAGTTGGAAAGTACAGGATTACAGTAGGAATACTTTTATAGCTCATATTCCATGTGAAAATTGATTCCATGTGTGCTTTATTCCCATTCCAAACAAATACACACGGTGTAACTTCTTTAGTTACAGCACCTGCCTCAGCTGACCTGCAGCAATGTTCTCCCAGCTTTGGACAGCAAGAAGAACTGCTGCACGACAAGGAAATCAAAGTACCACTTCCCAAACATCTGACCAGGTGGCAAATCAAAACTCAGTAGCTGGAAGTCATCCAGGATTCCTAAATGGAGGATGCAGAGTGGAAAACTAAATTACTGCAAGTTATGGCATGTACAGAGTAGTGTCCTCTACTCTGGGTCAGTGATGGAGAGGAAGTGATGCAGAAACAACTCCAAACTCATTTTAGTGTTCTGTGTGCAAAGGCAAATACATTTTTAATTCCTGATTGCCTCCTGGTTCAGGATTACCCCAAGCCAGTGCTTACAGTATGAAATTTAAAACTCTGCCTGTCGGTCCCCTGCATTTCAGACTTGGCAGGAGAACTTGACCTTGCCAAATACAGAGTCCCTCCTGGTTTAGCCTGCCCAAGTCCCTGCTGTGTGAGGAGCTGTGTGAAGGGGTGAAGATGTGTTGGTGCAGCCCAGGCTGAGGGGCTGCCTGGCTGCTCTCACTGCTGCCCTTACAGATCTCAGAAGTTTCAAAGTGCTGCTGGTGACTTCACAGCTCAGCAGGCACTGAGCCCAGGAGAACACAGCAATATCCCTGCTGTTCCTTTAGTCTTTCCAGAGCTCCTGCAACTTTCATCCTTGAATTCTGCTTCTGACAAGAGTGAGGGCACTTGCTTGTAGTTACAAAAATGTTTTTATCAAAACTAATCATGAATGTAATTTATAAGGCAGGAATTCTACCCAAGTGTTTGTATTAGAACGACTGGGGTTTGTGGAATCTCAGAGTATAATATTGTGTTGATTTTGAATAAAAGAAATGTAGCTTCTTTTTCCAATTTACTGGAGGTATTTTACCATATAAAGCTTTACTACTAGGCAAGAACATCCTCTTTTTACTGACACTTTGAGCAAAAATGTTTTGCCAGTACATTTGGTGCTCCACAACAGTAAAAGCTCTTTCAGTGGGACAGAGGCTGTGTCCTGTGTGCCTTCTGTTTCCTTAAACATGGAAAACCATCTGTGCATCTCACTGCCTTCTGCCCTTGCCTACCCCAAAACCAGGGATTTGACTGAAAATGCTCTGTTCTCCCCCAGGATGAGCCATTCCCTCTGTGCTGACACTGCTGAGGTCCCACCTCCAATCCTGGGGGCAGCTCTGAATCTCTCACAAGAAAGGGATTGAAGGGCTGGAGAGTGTCCAGGGAAGGGAACAGAGCTGGGAAGGGGCTGGAGAATTCCTGAGGGAGCTGGGAAGGGGCTCAGCCTGGAGAAAAGGAGGATCAGGAGGCCCTTGTGGCTCTGCACAACTCCCTGCCAGGAGGGGACAGCTGGGGGGGATTTGGGATCTGCTCCAGGGAACAGGGACAGGAGGAGAGGGAATGGCCTCAAGTTTCACCACGAAGCTTTAGTTTTGTTATTCGGGAAAATTCCTTCATGGAAAGGATTGTCCAGCCCTGGCACAGCTGGACTCTGCCCAGGGCAGTGCTGGAGTCCCCATCCCTGGAAGGATTTAAAAGCCCTGTGACACTTGGGGACACGGAGCAGTGCTGGCCTTAGCAGTGCTGGGGGAACATTTGGACTCCCATGGTCTCAGAAGACTTTTCCAACCTCAACAGTTCCCAATGACTTTTATTTATCAGGAGGATGAAGATGCAACTCCAGAGCTGCCCAGAACTGCTGCAGTCCATGGCAGCACACAGCAAAACCTGCTCAAGGCTGTCCAAGAGCTGCTGCTCCTGAGGGGTGACCCTGCCTGCCTGCAGATCGTTAAACCAGACAGAACTCCAAGTGTGAAGAACACAAAAACAACCCAGAACCTCTTTTATTAAACCAGCACCCTCTGACTGGGCAAGATTGTCCCAGAGGGAACAGCACCAACACCACACACCCACACATTCCCCCACTGACACTTTGCTTCTGGGCAATAAATACTGAAAACTTCTACCTGAGGTATTCAGAGCTTCCTAGAAAAACAGCAAACAGATGCCTACGTGCACAGGCCTGCTTTGGCTGTTGTTGATCCACCACTGAGTTTAAGCTTAATAAAACTTAGCTGCATGATTTCTTAAAAGGTCACATACTGGCAGAGCTGGGCTTACTTCCATGCTGGAAATACAGCTGTGTCTACAGCTTCATGTATGCAATGTAAGAGAACTCCTAGGAAATCACATCTCAGTTATGTGCTGCTGTGTTTATTCCAAATCCAGCTCCAGCTCCAGGTTGGGCAGTGCCTGCTGAAGGACATGAAAGGTTGTTTCTTTCTGTCTGATCCCAGGAAGGTCACTCAGATACAAATATTGCAGGTTCCTGTAAATATTTAAAAAGAAAATGGGCAACTACTATTGAATTGCTGACAGAGAAATTGGAGAAATTATTCTACTGCAGTTGTTTTGAGTATTTTAAATGGTGATTAATTCTACTGGAAGTTTGTTTCTGAAGTTGGTGTTTGGGGTTTTCAGCTGCAGTATCCAACTGTATCCCATTCCTGAGCACCCAGGTCTGTCCCACACCCTGAAGAGGGTGACAGGGAGATGTGAGGTGGAGGAAGCACTAAAAGCTACAGGACACAGTCAAACCCTGCAGAGCTGCTGCAGCAGAGGGGTCAGGAAGCCAAGCTGATCATCCTTGAGCCCAACCCAGCCACCCCACAGCCCTGAAGAGCAGAGCCCAGCCCTGCAGCCAGCACAGCCCCCCAGAGCCCCAGCAGGGGCTGGGGAAGCACCAGTGCCTCACATACCTCAGCTTGTGGAGTGCAAGGATGCCTTTGTCTGTGACATTCCCACAGGAAATGATCTCCAGCCGCTGCAGACTCTTCTGCAGGTTGCTGGTCTCGCTGAGCCTCTGCAGACACTCGTCCTGGATGTACATGCACTTCTCCAGCTTGATATCTGCAACGTGCTCCAGGCCATCTGCAAAGGCAAAGGGAGGATTTGCTTCAGAATCCCAGCACCAGCCTGTGCTGGTTGTTAAGTTTTCAATTTAATAACTGCCCCTAAAACCACCCAGAAACACCTTCCTTTATACAGAGGGGCCATAACACACAATCAACTTCCAAAGTTTATTTGTGGTACTTCAGATTTAGGAAAACCTCGGGGCTTGAATGGTTTTGGTAAGTTTTCAAGAGCTTTGAAATGGGCAAGTAACAAAAAGCCTACACAACTTCGGGTAATAAACAATGACTCTGACATAAGAAAGTGCTAATGCCAGAAATTCAGGGTCCCTTGCTATGAAAAAAAAACCCCAGCTTGTTCCCATTTTGGTTTTTGTAATTTAAAGACTACCTGAAACACTTGTTCAATCTCTTATTTTTAATAGATTTAAAAGAGCTTGCTTTTTGTCTGTCTTTGAAGACATCAGAATGAGCAGAATTACGACTTCAAAGACACCAAAATCATCCCTCGGTGCAGAGGAAAAATAATATTTAGAGTGCTTTTTGCTACGAACTCATTGAAATTTGTGGCACTTCCTTAGTGCTACGGCCACTTCAGGTAAAAGCTGAAGCTCCCAATGTCTTTCCACTTCATACCACACCTCCAGCAAAAGCTAAGGGACTGATAAACATTTGTGAAGGGGGAGAAAAACACAAATGATTTATCATTGTCTTGCAAACCATTATTCACATTTTGATGCACTTCAAAGGAAACCCATTAAAAGCAATCCCCGTGTGCACATTACCCAGATAGTCAAATCCTCTGTACATGATGCAGGAGTCGGTGGCGTTGATGGCCTCGATCTTGTACTTGCCCAGGGGCCCTGTGGGTAGCCCATTGTAGTCCTGCTGCCAGCGGGGCGAGCCCTGGTACCTGACCAGCGCCCCGCAGCGCAGCAGCCACTCCGAGGCCGCCCGGTCCGGACCCACGGCTCGGATCCGCTCGTGGTCCACCCTGCGGGACACGGAGAGCACCCAGGTTCAGTTTCCTGGTAGATTTAAAAGTGTTTAATAAAAGACATTAAGAGACAATAAAGCAGAAGGTTACAACGGCCGGGTGCTTGGCATCCTGCCAAGAGCACACCTTAACTCAGAAAACATTTCTTTAAATGCATCAGCCTGTTGCATATTCATGGGCCGTTATGCATTATTCAAAATCACACCCCTTCAACCTGTAAATCGACATTTTAATTTTTTTTTTCCTTGTAGCTCCCTCTTGTCGGTGCACTCCCTAATAATGGACATCAGTAAATCCTTTCCCTGGATTTCTGGTGTTCCTCACCCCTGTCTTCATCCAGATAGGATAATCCAAGAATGTGAAAATTTTCCTGATTATCATTATACCACTCATTGAGTTAATTACATGAACAAAAACTTTTTATATCCCCATGTTGTAGTCCAAGAAAAAAATATTTGTCACACTGTTATTTCTAAGTTTTGTTAATAATACAACTAAAAGAAACTACATTCATACAGCAAAGTTTTCCAACATTATGCATATAGCATTCATTTTAGCATTTGTGAAAAGTCAGTAATATAATATGTACTTATAACAATAATGCTCCACAGCAAATGGTTATGTACACAGTCAGAAAAGAAAGGATGGGATTTACTGGAAATGGTTTATTGGTAATTTTTGGGTTGTGTGGTGCTCAGCCTAGCGTGAGGTTTTTTAACTTAAGTGGCAGATGCTTTTTGGTAAAAAAGAATACAAATACAAACTGGACTTCAATCTGTTTCCTTCCACGTCTGTAAGGAAAGAAAACTGTGCTACTGGTTCAAATGAAGAGGAGGATTTAGGGACGGGATCCATGCGGGCAGCTTGCCTTGGCCATTGCAGAAGGGGCAGAGCACACCCACACCTTCCTCTGCAAGGGCACAGCTCTGCGATGGGCAGCAGACACGAACGAGCCCCTGCCAACAACCAACGCGCAATCCGGGGGAAAGCGGAGCGTTAACGACACAAAACATCTTCTGCAGGTTGTTCTGCTTCACAAACCGCGCAGAGAATGTCAGCGATCTGACACTTAATTATAAACCAGCGACTCACTCTTACTTGTTGAACACGGCATTCAGCCAGCCCCAGAAGGTTCTACAGCTGCCCGGCGGCAGCGGCGGCTTCCTCACGAGTGTCCCCAAGGCCATCATCACCTTCTCGCAGCCGGGAGAAGGGAGGTGCTGTTACCCGGAGCGCCAGCAGCAGCACGGGGAGGCGGTGCCGCTGTCACGGCCTGAGCGGGGCCGGGGCCCGCGGCTGCGGGGGGCCGGGGCCGTCACCGCCCCCGGGGCCGAGCGGCCGGACCTTGCCCGGGGGCCGGAGAGGCGCTGCGCTGCCCGGCGGAGGGGAGCAGGAGGAGCAGCAGGAGGAGGAGGAGAGGAAGAGCAGGAGGAAGAAGAGCAGGAGCAGGAGGAAGAGCAGGAGGAGGAGGAGGAGGCGGTCCCGGCGCTGCTCCGCCCCAAGATGGCGGCGGCGCTGAGGGCCCGCG
>JAOTBB010000268.1:59974533-59986560 GCA_025629985.1 Chamaetylas fuelleborni
ACGAGTTCCTGGGCGAGGAGAACGGCCCGAAATGGCGCGGCCTCTTCGTGCCCGCCCTGCGCAAGGTCAGTCCCGGCGGCACCTGCTCCGAGGCTGCCCCGCTGAGGGCAGGTGGAGCCGCGGCCCCCGCCCTGCCCTCAGGGAGGGCCCGAGCCCCTCAGGGATCCGGGGATGCTGCGGCTCCGCCACCTGCTCTCGCTGAACTTCGCTCTCCGCTTTAATCGGGGCTCTCGCTTCCAGGGGCCGATGTCCTAGACTGGTTTGGCTTGGAAGGGGTCTTAAATCCCGTCCTGCCGTGGGCAGGGACACCTGCCACTGTCCCAGGGTGCTCCAGCCTGGCCTGGGACACTTCAGGGATCCAGGGCAGCCACGGCTTCTCTGGGCACCCTGATAATGCTGCTGGTGTGTGGGGAATGGCATCTTTCATCCTTTCCTTCGTCCTTTCCTTCATCCCTCCCTTCATCCCTCCCTTCGTCCTTTCCTTCGTCCCTTACTTCATCCCTTCCTTCGTCCCTTCCTTCATCCCTTCCTTCATCTCTTCCTTCATCACTTCCTTCATCTTTTCCTCCATCCCTCCCTCCATCCCCTGCCCATGCCATTTCTCCTGGCAGCTTTTCCAGCCTCTCTCCCGAGGCAGATTCCTTCAGCTGAGGTGTTTCTGTCCTCAGGGGACACCTGTGAGAGCCGCCACCTGTGGTGCAGGGCACAGCCCCCCTGTGACACATCTGCACAGCTGAGAACCACACGGGAGGTGAATCCGGATTTTTAGGATGTGTTTGCACACCCCCCCTTCCATAGGACACCCCTGGCAGTGCAGGGACGGGGTTAAATTGACCCTGAAGGGAGCAGTGCCCTGCTCGGTGTCATTGGCAAAGGTTGAGGAATATTCCATAATTCTGACCATAATTATCTGCTGATGTGCATCTCTGACTGCCATACAAGTACTTTAGGCAGTGGTGAGTGGTTTGTCTCTTTTTCCCAAGAACAGATGTAGTAGTGATGCTGTTGGATAATGATTCTCCTTTTTTTTTTTTTTTTTATAGAATAGAAGACTTGCATTTGTTTTGGGTGCCAGTCTAAGTAGTCTTGTGGCTGGCATAGAAACCACTAATTGCCTGTCTGAAGAATCCTGGATTTTCTGCTCTTTACCCTAAAATCTTCTCATGGTAGCTGCTTTCCAGTGTCCTAGAGAGTGCCAGGCTGTTCTTTTCCTGATCCCTCTGGAATCTGAGCTAAAGCAGGCCCTTAACACCAACCAGCATCTGCCCAAACGTGAGCTACAGCTACAAAAAGATTCCCTGAACATTTAGAGGTGTTTTCATCATCCTAAAATACAGATACTGCACAAGTTGGTGGATTCATGCTGCTTTACCAATTCTTTCTATTTGTGCATTTGGTTTTGGTGAAAGGAGCAGGAATTGCAACTTTCTAAAGCAGAGGAAGTGGGGTTGTGATGCCAGTGACTGCCTGTAAAAATGTGTATTTGCTTTTAGCCAGGATTTTTCTCCCTGGGAAAGTTCCTTGTGTGCAGGACCCACCCTGGAGCATGAAGCAATCGGGCTGTAATGTGCTTTTCTGGTGTGAACACACAGTATCAGTGAGTCAACCCAAAATTGTATCATTGTCAGGCTGCTGGGGAAGCACTCGCACTTTTCACACATTTAAAAGACACTCTGTAAAATAAGCACTGGAGATCTTCAGATGAGCAAGAGATTATCCAAAATAACTCTTCCATTATTTCCAGGGGAGCTGAAGAATGTGGCACTGAATCCAGAGTGTGAAAGCCTCACATTTTCTGTTAATTTCCCAATTCATTAAACATCATCCCTGCTGTTTGCAGGTCGTTTGTGGTTTTGTCCTGAAGAGGTTTAAAAATCCACTTGTTGGCCAGCTGAGATGTGATCTTATAAAGCAGGTTGCTTTGTGATGAAAACTTTAAAGAAAGTTTAGTATTTTTTTAGTTAAACACCTGGAATAGATGGAGTTTTTTAAGTCTTAAACTATGTTTTTAATATCCTGGACATTATTTCCCATTCCTGGAAGCTGTTCCTTTAAATGAGCACTTTTTGCAGGAGAGAAACAGAAAGCAGAAGCAGAAAAAGAAAATAGATTTTGGTGCTCTTTGTGCATGTTAAAGTGTGAAAAATATTTAGTTCTAAAATGCACAAAGATGTGGAGCTGGATAAGTCGCCCATGCAGTTCACTAACAATAAAGAATATTTCTTTATTGCTTGGATTTTAAGTCCAGAACAGACTTTGAAGAGCTCCAGTCTCTTTTAGTACGCACTCAGCAAATTTAAGGTAATTTCTTTTTATCAAACCACTTTTAAACCCTTTCTTTACTTTAATTCTGTGCAATGGACACTTAAAAATGGTTAAATGAATCGGTTCTTACCTCAATGCATAAAAAAACCGAGAATCTGTGTTTTGAATAATATTTTATATGCATTCATACTCTTTAGGTTTAGTAGAGAGTGCAAATTTTACCTTAGAGGGGGAGTGTTTTTTGAAAAAATCCAAAGCTAAATGGTAAAACACCTTTAAAACCAGATTTTATATATTTATATGCCCACATTCCTGAGCACTGTCCCCTGGGGATCTTGTAAGTTGGAAAAATAAAAGCAGTTTCATGTATTTACATCTGTTCCAGCTGGGAGATGCACAAGCACATCCTTGCTCTAAAACACTTGATTTTCTTCTGCTGCTGTGCTGGAAATCTAAGCAGGGAGTGGGGGTAATTCAATATAAAATCCTTTCAAACTGAATGAATCAGAAGAAAACAACATTTTGATGAGATCACTGAGATTTAGTGACTTGAGCTGCTGCTTGGAGCAGGTAAATCACCTCAGACAGATCCTGATAAAGGCTTTGAGCCTGGGAGCTGAATTGGAGTTCTTCAGGAATCCCAGTTTCTCAGGGAATGATTGTGGGAGTGCTCAGGAGCTGCTCAGCAGGAATCCCAGAGGGTTTGCAGTGCTGGCTGGCTTTGGGTCTGTGGGGTGTGACCCTGGGAATTGGGGAATGCTGCTGCTGGGATTTCTCCTGTGCTGCTGGAGGCTTTTGCTCTCCCCATTTTTCATTTCTCCACGTGTTTGGTGTTTGGGTTGGTTTTGCTTTTTTGTTTGGCCTCTGTTGGGGGAGATGTCAAATGGTGAAACCCTTTCCCAAAGTGCATTTTGATTTTGGGACCACCTTTCCTAGCACAGATCCAGTGCCAGAGCTTGTCCTTGCTGAATTCCAGATGGAACTTCCCAGAGCTGAATTATTTTGCAGGTTGATACTGGGATTCCAGTCCTGTATTAATTATTGAATAGGATTCCAGTCCTGTAGGAATTATTGAATGGGATTCCAGTCCTGTGTGAATTATTTTGCAAGTTGATACTGGGATTCCAGTTGTGTATGAATTATTTTGCAGGTTGATACTGGGGTTCTAGTCCTATGTGAGTTACTGAATGGGATTTCAATCCTGTGTGAATTATTTTGCAAGTTGATACTGGGATTTCAGTCCTGTATAAATTATTGAATGGAATTCCTGTCCTATGGGAATTTCAGAGGCAGCAGCTGAGTGTGGCACTCCCTCCAGCCCACTGGAGGTCCCAGTTTTAATATCCTGGATGTGCTTTGCATAAAAGGTTTTTGGGAATTGTAGTTGAAAAATTTGTACCAAACACTTTCCATTGGTACCTGGAATAAATTTCTGTTCCAGGCACTTGGAAGAGATTTTTAAAATAAACCAGGTGACCCCATAGAATTAGTGTGTATTTTTGAAAATAGTGAGGGATGTGTTGTTAGATTTATAGTTATGGATTTATTCACCTTAAACTATTCTTGTGTGTTCTGAGCTTACATTTTACAAGGGCCTGGAGTGACAGGACAGAGGAATGGCTTCCACTGCCAGAGGGCAGGGCTGGATGGGATATTGGGAATTGGGAATTCCTGGCTGGAATGGAGTTCCCAGAGCAGCTGTGGCTGCCCCTGGATCCCTGGCAGTGCCCAAGGCCAGGCTGGACACTGGGGCTGGAGCAGCCTGGGACAGGGGGAGGTGTCCCTGCCATGGCAAGACTGGAACTGGATGAGTTTAAATCCCTTCCACCCAAACCATGCTGGGATTCCATAATTATGATTTGTTTGTGTTCTTGCAAATCCACTGGCAAACTCACAGTGTATTTCTGTGAACAAGAGCTGTGTGTTCAGTTGTTTCACTCTTTGATTTTTCTAAACTAAGTTCAGGAGCATCTCCCAGGGATTCCTGTTTTGGGTTTTCTCCATGATCCACACAGAGCCTGTCAAACAGTTAAACCCAGGGCTCTGCAGGCACCACATGTCGGGATAATCCTGGCACTGGGCACTATTTGCATTTTCTAAAACAATTCCACCATTGCTCTGGACCACTCATCAAATTTCTAGGGCATGACTAAAGGGTTTATTCTTAGCAAATGTTGCATAGACAGATATAAAAGACCATTTTGAGGACTTCTCTTGAAGTTTACATTAGTTCAGTGCTTCTGTATTTTAAAACACGTGGGAGTTACTCTGTTGTGATGTGTGAGGTTGCAGGGTTGGGCTTAAGGTCAGGAGGTACAGGGGTGTCCAGCTTTATTCCAGGATGAGGATCCCCTTGGGTTAGAATTATTTAATGTATTTTAGCCTCATTATAATGGATTATTATTTAAAGCATTCTAATTTCATTAGCATCCATTATTATTTAATGCATTATAATTGCAACAGGAAAGTTGCTTGTTAAGAAGTTTTAAAATAATAGTTACATTTAGGTTTGAAATCTCTTAGGTCATTTAACTTCTCATAAATATATTTATTTGAGCTCAGAAGCCTGGATCTTTGCAGCCTTGAAGTTGCTCCAAACATAAATTTGAGTGACCTGGGCTAGTGGGAGGTGTCCATGCCCATGGCAGGGATTTGGAATTTGGGCTTTAAGGCCCCTTACAGCCCAAACCAGTCTGGGGTTCTATGGATGCATCAGCCTGGAACCAAAGGGGACTGGTCCTTTTACTTAAATCTTATTATTTTCATGCTTTTTGTTTTGTTTTGTTTTGTTTTTACAAAGTTCCTGACACAGGAATCCATACCAGGAGAGTTTTTGCAGTTTTGGTGTAAGATGAAGGTGGATTTCAGGTGTTGAATGGGAATGCTGGGATTTCACTTGGCAGCCCCAGCAGAAGGAACATTTCATTTCCTACCTGTGTTGTTCAAGTGGAAATGAGAATTAGTGTTTGCCTTGGCTTGGGGAACAGGCACAGGAATTAAAACCCACAGTGATTCACCTCACTGTGGTGCCTTTGCCCCCTCAGGACTGGGCTCCAGTCCCAATCCCAGCCCAGTGTGTGCTTTCCCATCTTCTCATCCCACCTCACCTCCTGCCGGGGCTCCTCCTGCTCTCCCTGGGGTTTCACCTCTCTCTTTGCACAGTGCAGGCCTTATCTAATCTCTTGCAGAGGAGCTGAGCAGTTTGTTATTTGCTTTTCTAATTACCTCACAGATTCCCTGTGTGCCAGCCTTTCCGGAGGGTTACTCATGTGCAGAATGTGCCCTTCCTGCATCCATGGCCTCTGCTCTCCTGGGTGTTTTAATGACACTAGTTGGTTCATGGAGAAATTACTCTGAGGGCCTTCACTCCCTCCAGATTATAGGAATTTTTCCCTGTGAGGATGAGGAGGTGCTCACAGAGCAGAGCTGTGGCTGCCCCTGGATCCCTGGCAGTGCCCAAGGCCGGGTTGGACAGGGCTTGGAGCAGCCTGGGACAGTGGGAGGTGTCCCTGCCCATGGCAGGGGTTGGAATAAAATGGGATTTAATCTCCCTTCCAACCCAAACCATCCTGGGATTCAGATTCCAGGTCTGAATAATTCAATCTCCCTCACTGAGCTGTTGCATATTCGGAATAAGTTTTTCACAGAAAGAGTGATAAATATTGGAATGGAGGTGCTGCAGTCACCATCCCTGGGTGTGTTTAAAAAAACCTGGATGTGGCACTGGCTGCCATAGTCTGGGTGAGGTGCTGGGCTGGGTTGGACTTGATGATCTTGAAGGTCTCTTCCAGTAATTCTGTGATATTCTGTGTGATATTCTGTGTGTTATTCTGTGTGATATTCTGTAATATTCTGTGGTATTCTGTGAATTCTGTGATATTCTGTGATTCTTTTCTCCTTGGGAAGGGTGGGATGTACCAAGTGAGGAGATTCCCACCACGAGTGCTGAATTCAGAGCCCAGAGCAGCTCTCAGCTCCACGTGGAAGGATTTTGGGACAATTGGGAGCTGTCAGTGGGAGTTCAGATGAGGGCACAGCCACCTCCACACCAGTCATGGTTTCCCTCCCCTGTCACAGGGCAGAGGCTGTGCTGGGCTCCCTCAGGGTTTATCTCCATTTAAACAAAGCATTTTATGTGGATGGATAAAATCCAAACACTTTCTTTTCTATCAGATTTGAAAATTAAAATGTACATATAGTTTGTGTACATGTAAACAAACCCACGTTTTAGCTTCTCCTTGACTCTGTATAAAAGGAAACAACAATTAACTGGAGAAAGAAGAATTTATGTGTATTTGTGTCATTATTGTTGTTTTTTTTTCTGTGGGCACCAAGCAGCCTTCCCAGGAGATTTTAAGACACTCTTTGATGCTGTTTCACAGTCAGATCCTGTCTGTACCACCCATCATTCTTGCTTTAATTCTTCCTCCCCTCAACTAGAATATGCTGTAGGAGAAGATTATTTAAATAGCTAAAGATGGGGGGAAAAATTACATTTACACCCAAGTGGTGGTGTAAGATGATTTTTTAATACCCCTGTACATTCAGTTGAGGGATAATCTTATTTTGCTAACCATGCTTCAAGTTTTTTGCAGTAAAAAAAGCCAAATGCTGTGTGTAGATAAAAATTCTCTTTTATTTAAGAGACAGCTTCATGCTGTTCCTCTCTCAGCATGTTTTAGTCTGATTTAAGAAAGACCCAGCCAGAAATTGCTGTACTGGAAATAAAATAAGAAATCAGTGTGGTTATTTTTAAAAAGTTGACAGTTGGCATTTTTATTGGGGGTTTCTCTTCAATTATTTAAATCTTTGCGGCTCTTTCTAAAGAATAATGCTTGAAAATTGGGAATATCAGGAATAAGAATTTCACTGAATAAGAAGAACAGAAGCCTTTAAATTGCTTCATTTGGTTCCTTTCTTCCTCTGGAGCATCATCCAGGTGAGGAATTAAAATTACTTTGGAGCAGATGTTTTGTGTTTCTCATGGTCAGGGTTTTCTTCAGGAGAGAAAAGACAAGAAGGAATTAAAACACAGACTTTTAAATGAGAAACTTCATGTTCTGAAATCTCAGGTAATACTGGAATTCCATTTTCTGAAAATGTGGTTTTGGGATATTTTTACCAAGTATTTCAGGAATATGAATCCATATTTTTATAGTGGAATGTGCTGCCTTACAGACTCGATGTGCACATCATGGATTTGGGAATTTTCTGTTCTTAGGGTTTTTAAAATGTTTTGCTCATGGGCTCACTGTGGAACAGCTGGAGCTTTCTGGATGTGTTTTCACTATCAAAATAATCTATTAAATAAAAATATATTTAGGTGGTGTAGCCAAGCTGTTGGTTTGTCTCAGAAAAGGTTAAAAAGAAGCTCCTTGCAGTTTTGACTCTAATTTTTACCCCTCAGTTTTTTGTCATTTCAAATGGAGTCCTTTGATCATTTCTTTTATACTCTGGGCTTCTGGATTTCCCCAGGTCTGAGATCCAGAATTCTTGTGCTTCTAAAAAAAAAAGAAACAAGAACAGGTTTTTTTCCTAGTTTTAATACCATTTATCTCCTTGAAAAGTTTTCATCCTCATCTTCTCTGAGCAGACAGACTCCTTGCTCTGAGGATTAATAATATCTCACTGAGAAGGAATTTTGAGGAGAAGCTTTTGAGGATTTTCATCAAATGCACATTGGGAGGGTAAAAGAATAGGAAAGGTTGAGGAGAAAGAGAAGGAGCAGTTTAAGAATTTTGGCATAAAATAAAATTATGTCTCCCAGAAATGCCTTAAGGCCAAGTTTAAATGCCACTCCTGCACCTGTTATTTAATTTCAATTCCTTGAAACAGCTTGGACTAAACCTGTGTAAATGACACTGAATTAGTTAGTTCTGCTAATCCTAATCTCTCTTTAATGACTTCAGATGTTCTGCTGTTTCAGAGATAAAATAGTAAAAAATCTGTTTTCTGTGCCCCTTCTGCTCAGCTTCTTGCAGCAGAGCTTTGACTGGTCAGTGCAGCACCTTGTGGGTTTTTAAAGGGTATTTTGACCCTTCAAAAAAACAATCACCAAACAGAATTCAGCCTGTGTAGCTCTGGTGTGTTTATTCCATGCCACTTTATATAATTGTGCTCAGATATTTCAGGCTGAAGCAGAGATCAGTGAATGTCCCTTCTGTAAGTGACATCCCCAGTAATTCCTCCTGCTTTTTTCCATACTTTGAGTGCTTTATCAGTCTCTCCTTGCTTTTCCAGTCCTCTCTGTCAGGATTTAGGAAAAAATAAATGTTCTCTCCTTGATCCAGTGGCATCTGATTTGATCAGCGGGTGCACAGCTTTTATTACAGGATTTTTGTTTTTGTCTGGATACAAAATTGTTTTTTCTTCTCAGCATTTGTGTCAAAACAACTTCTCTGAAATCCAGGGAGTGCAGAAGCACCTCTGGGACCTTCCAGGATGCTGCAGGCAGACTCCAGTGGCAGCTGAAATCCTAAATCCTCTGGGGAGAGTTGTCTCAGTCAAGAGATGTTTGTTGTTGGTTTTGCTCCTTTTGAAGGAAAATTGACTCCAGGATTTAGAGAGAGCCATGGAGATGATTTGGGGGGTTTGGGAACAGTTATGAGGGAAGGCTGGGAGTGGTGGGGTTGTTCATCCTGGAGAGGAGAAGGATCCAGGGAGAGCTCAGAGCCTTTCCAGGGCCTGAAGGGGCTCCAGGAGAGCTGGAGAGGGACTGGGGACAAGGGATGGAGGGACAGGACACAGGGAATGGCTTTTAACTGGAAAAAGGTAGATGTGGGTTGGATATTGGGAAGGAATTCCTAGCTGGGAGGGTGGGGAATGGCTGGAATGGAATTCCCAGATTTGCTGTGGCTGCCACTGGATCCCTGGAAATGCCCAAGGCCAGGCTGGAGCAGCCTGGGGCAATGGGAGGTGTCCCTGCCCATGGCAGGGGTGGAATGGGATGGTGTTAAAAGTCCCTTCCAAGCCAGGCTATTGCAGGATTCCATGGTTTGTGTTCTGAAATGAAGCTGAGATTCCCTGTCACTGTTTGAGGAGGGCTCTGTGCTCCTCAGGCACACTGGACATCCCTGTGCTGCCAGGGAAGTTTAGGAGAGTGTGGCATGAGCTGTTTACACCTGGGGACTGAAGTCAGGTACAAATGAAATAATTTTTTTTGTGCAGTGAGTTCTGAAATGAGTGCCTGGAGAGAGGAGAAGAGCTGCAGTCTGATCAGGGAATGGGAGTTCCCAACCTCTCCTGATCTTCCTCCTCCTCTTGCTGTTCCTGTTCTTGTCAGTTCTCTGGAGCATCGTTAAGGGTTCACTGCAGGGACACAGAATTTCACTTTATTTCCTTGCTGGGTCCTGCTCTTGCTGTAGTGGTGCTCTCTGAGGGACACGTGGCAGGACCTTAACCCAGCACTTCCTGGTTTGCCATTGTTTTGTGAACTAAACTCTCATGTTCAGGAAGAACACGAAATGCCCTGGCTATTGTTGAAAACCTGCTGTCTTAAGTGGGAGTTTTCAAGGAGTGGGTTTGGTTTTCTTGAGGATTCTTTCTTTCTTTCTTTCAGGATCTTGTATCCCTGGCTGGGAATCGGTTATGAAAAGCAGAGATTCATGTTTGAAGCACAGAAGGCAAAATTATGGTTACAGGGCTATAAAACAACTTTATAACAAGAAACTCACAGAGGGCAGGATGAGATGGGATATTGGAAATTGGGAATTCCTGGCTCTGAGGATGGGAGGTTTCCCAGATCCCTGGAAGTGTCCCAGGCCAGGTTGGACAGGGTTTGGAGCAGCCTGGGACAGTGGAAGGTGTCCCTGCCATGGCAGGAGGGGAACAGGATGATCTTTAAGGTCCTTTCCAACCCAAACCATTCTGGGATTCTCCTTAATTTGGAGGAAGACCTCAGAGCCCCCCAGTTTTTGGAAACTGCTCCATGGGCTTTGGAAGGGGCTGTACCTGTATTGCAGAGCATCAAATTTAACCCAAAGATGTTTCTGTCTTGTCCCAAGACACTGCCACCCCATTTCTCCTGTGAATACTAATGTGAGTATATCACATGATTTTTTTTTTTGAGGTGATTTCCATGGAATTTGTATGGGGAGAGGAGGGAATTTCTCTGGATTGTATTCCTTACCAATCCTCTGGCTATAGTTTGACATCTAGTGAGTGCTTTCCTGACTGAGAGGCTGCCAGGGAAAACTGAGTGTGGAAACCAACGCCTGAGTGCTTTTTTTTTTTTCTTTTTAAGCTGGGATGGTTTGACTGGGAGGATTTTTAGTAGAAAAAGAGCCCTGCTGACCCAGGATGAGTTAATTGTAGCCCTTTCTGTATAGGCACATGCTGAGGTTGCCTGTTTTGGGTTGTCTGGTTTAGTTTAACTTGTGAAACCAAAGCTGGGATTAATCTCCATGAAGTGAGATAAAAGGAATTATCCTGCCCTGCCTTGGAGAGAGGTGGGAGTCAGCTTTCCTTGCTTTTCCCTGGTGGGTCTGTGCTGCTCCTCTGTTCAGCCACCCAGGCAGTGACTCCATCAGTCCCTCATTAGGGTTGGTAACGTCACTGCAGTTACTCATTCAGGGCATGAGTAACTCAGAGCTACCCACAGGGATGGTTTCACTTCAGTGCTGCCAGAAATCTGCCTTGGCTTGACACTTCTTGCCATCATAATGGCAAAACACAGAGTTTGTAATTCCACAGAGGTGCCAACTTGGCAGGAATAGGAATCACCACCTTAACTGCAGAGGAAAACTTGTGAGAAATATTAAAAGTGTGTGAATTTGCAGCACTGCAGTCCAGAGCTGCCCTGCTTTTGCTGGGATTCATTTTTAGGCACAGCTTTCCATGAAAAAAAAAAAAAAATCCTAATTGTTTGAATTCCTTTGGGCAGGTCCAGCAGCAGGTTCACCCCAACCTGTCAGCAAAGGAAGATTCCCTGTACTACATTGAGGAGCTGATCCTGCAGCTGCTGAACAAGCTGTGCATCGCCCAGCCACGGACTGTGCAGGATGTGGAGGTAGGGCTGGAGGCTGGGACAGCAGGGCTGTGCCTCTGGAGTGGCTGCAGTTCATTGGGAGCTTTTGGAAGAGCTTCCTACCAGCACTTTGGGGCTGTCCCTGGATCCCTGGAAGTGCCCAAGGGCAGCTTGGATGGGCTTTGGAACAAGCTGGGATAGTGGAAGGTGTCCCATGGCAGGGATTGCACCTGGATGATCCTTAAGGTCCCTTCCAACCCAAACTATTCTGGGATTCTCTGATTTCTATTTAGATTTTATCAGCAAATTTAATTGGAAACTCATTTTCTTACCCAGTGTTTCAGGATAGAAATTGTGGTAATTTTTCCTTTCAGCAATATTTTTATAAATGTAAAATGCTTCAAAGGATTTTCTGCTGACATATGCACAATGGATTTAAGAATTTTTCCTACTTTTTTGACATCAATATGCAAGGAAAAGTTTTAATATTTCAATGAAAGGTTACTGTTGTCAGGCCTGGATTGTGCAGCTGAGGGAATTGGATGTTCCTGGGACTTTATTTGACTCACTGAGGCTCTTGTATTATTGCAGCTGTCAGTTTTTGTGTCATCATTCCAAAATGAGGGTTTAATGGAGTCTGGAGGGAGAAAAAATGCTTCCGTGTGGCTGTGACCTGATAGAGATTTCTAGAACATTAATTAATTACATCAATCTGTAGGTCCAGGATTTTCAGCCTCATCCAAAACAATGTCTTTGTATGGGATTCCCTATGTCTGTTGTGGAAATTAAAATAATTT
>JAOTBB010000268.1:59986612-60002337 GCA_025629985.1 Chamaetylas fuelleborni
TTGTTCATGTTAAGTAGTATACACATATAAGAATAGATATAAATAATATATATAATACAAATTATATCTGTGTCAAAATGATTATATATCTGTATTAATATAAATTATATGGAAATGAAAGAAAATTATATATAGGTGAATATATATAATTACACATATTTTATATATAATATATGTATAATATGTATATATTTATGTTAATTATATGTATATGTATGTATAGCGTGTGTTGGCAAAATAATTGCTCAAAGGGTTTTAGATTCTTACTAGATGTCTTTTATTCAAGATTAATTATTAATTTATCTTTTTTTTTTTTAATACTGATTCATGAAGATTATTGTATCACTAAATAAAAGCAAAATTTAATAGTTCCTTAATAGCTCTTGGGATTGGATCTGATGTAGGGGAAGTTACACTCTTTTCTCAAATAGGAACAATATCAACTTGGGGTTTTTTGTAGGCTGTAACTGTTTAGTACTTCCTGGTGGTGTTTGTATTTTTGGGCTCCTGGTCTCACAGAATCCCAGAATGGTCTGGGTTGGAAGGGATCTTACAGACCAGCCATATCCAACTCCCTGCCATGGCAGGAACACCTTCCACTGGAAGTGGAGACTGAAACCTTCTTGCTGCTCTTGGAAAGATCCTGGGTTTTAGGAGATTTGAGGGGATTGATGCTCAGGGAAGGGAGGGTCGGGGTTGCTGAAAAGAGAAGCCGAGTTGGGTAAGGAGAGAACAATTAACACAACGTGTTACAAACGCTGAGGAGGAGATAATGTCTGTCGTGGAGGGGACGCAGCCTGCTGTGCTGCTTGGTTTGCAGCTCTGGCTGGCTGTGTGCTGTCAGTGCTCTCTTCGGGCAGGAGCGGGTTCAGAAGACGTTCCCCCACCCCATCGACAAGTGGGCCATCGCTGATGCTCAGTCGGCCATCGAGAAACGGAAAAGGAGGAACCCCCTCCTGCTCCCTGTGGACAAAATCCATCCTTTGCTGAAGGTACCTCTCACCTTTTCTGCCCCCCAGCATCACCTTGCATGTATGTCTTTAATTGGTATGAAGTTGAAGTTTCTCTTCTTGTAAAGAATTGCCATAAAGCTGTTATTTATTGCAGTGTGTACTAAAAAGTAAATCCTTAAATTAATCGCGTTCAAGGCATCAGTCTGTTCATCTATTACTCTACTTTGAAATAGGATTAATTAGTTTTTAGCATAAACAAAACTCAAATACCTTCCCTATTTCAGCAGTGCTGCTTTGATGCCTTTCTTTGTTTCAAAATGCTGCAGAAGCCAAAATAGAAGAAGAGGGAACAAGTAGATCCTGTTCCTTGTGTGCTGTCAGCCAAGATGTGTCAGTGTCCTTTCAGTCACTGTTGAATGTCAGGTTTAAAAATCAAGAGATCTGCAAGGTGTTTCCAGCTGCTGAGGAAACTTCATTGGAGCATGAGCAGAAATTAAAGCACCTTTCCAGGTCTCCTTGCTGTGCTCACATACACAACATCTCAGTTCTTGAGGGTCAGTGAGAGGGGAAGGGGTGTCAAGAGAGAAAACAGCATTAAATAAGATCTTCCTAAACTTCACTGGTGTTCTTTGGTGCAGTCTGGTTAGAAGTGTGAAAACAAGCCCAGAATCTGATTTTTAGAGAATGCACCAACATAATGGGAACAAGTCTGCCTTATTCAAATGAACTAAGTCACCTGCATTTCCTGACAGCTAAAAGCTGCATGGTGCAAGCTGTGCAGGACATGGAGCGTGTCCCCAAGGAGGATGTGCTTCATTCAGCCTGGTTTTTGTCTGTTCAGACTTCCATTATTAAAATTCCATTATTTTAGGAGTACAGAGTGCTCAGTTGGTGTGGCAGGGAGGAAGAGATGATCTTTAAGGTTCCTTCCCACCCAAACCATTCCATGATTCCTTGAAAGTGAAACCTGCTCTCTTCTCAGGAGTCCACATTAGGGCCAGAGTCCTGCAATAAATACAGACAGAAATGGAAATTTAAGTACAGGAGTAATTCCACTGAAGTCCCTTCCTTAAATGAATTCTATTTTTAGGACTGTCATTTTTAGAGGAGGGATATTTTCAAGCTCTGTAGCTTTTCCTCTGCAAAATACAAGTATTTACAAGCATCTCTTTCCAGGCAAATGTTCCAGTTTCCATTTGATGTCCTCAGCCCTGGGTGTTCCATTACTGTAAATTATCACCACAGACAAAATCCATTTCAGTCGAAAATTCATTGTGCTTATTGTCATTCTAGATGAATTTCTGGAATAAATACCATTTGTTTTCTCTTGTTTTCACTTTGCAGGAGGTCCTGGGCTACAAAGTGGATTACCATGTCTCTCTCTATATAGTGGCTGTTTTGGAATACATCTCAGCTGACATTTTAAAGCTGGCTGGAAATTATGTTTTCAACATCCGACACTTTGAGATCTCCCAGCAGGACATTAAAGTATCCATGTGTGCTGATAAGGTAAGGGGCTGGGATTAAAGCAGTATTTAGAGGTGATGTGTTAAATTTTATTTAATCTGGAAGGTGTGGCCAAAGGAGGATCAGAGGCAGAGCCTGGTTTTACTCAAAGGCAGAGCTTCTCTCCCTGTTCGTGCCAGACCTGTCATAGCAAAAATTGAAGTCAAAGACAAAGCTTCTCTCCTTGTTCATGCCAGATCTGTCACAGCAGAAATATAAGTTAAGTTTGGAAACAGCAGGAGCCTTCACAAGCAGTGTAAGGACAGAAAATGATGTTGTCCTTTATTTCTCTGCTGTCACACCCTCCTGATGTCACTTTGTTGTGGCAGCTCTCCTTCATAACACAGAAAAGACCTTTAGTTTTCATGCCCATTAAAATGAGAAACATTTTTGTTCGGTTTTATCTTCAGCAGGAGGTTTTGTCCAAGGCTTATGCAAGATGCCTTGTTTTCCAAGTTGATTCTGCATGAATTGTAACTTGTTTTCTAGGTCCTGCTCACTTTCCAAGGGGAAAAATGGCTTTTGGCAACTGCTGCAGCCTCCTGCTGCCAAAATTGAAATATTACTCCCTTGTGAAAGTGAACACAGCAAGGATTGTATTAAAAACTCCAAGGATTTCTCTGAGCACATTGAAATAGATGAGCTGGAGCCAAGTGTGAAAATCTGTCTGGGTGTAATTCTCTGGATTTCTGTGGCAGGTTTTGATGGATATGTTTGATCAGGATGAGATTGGGTTGGTTTCTCTGTGTGAGGACGAGCCCTCTTCTTCTGGGGAGCTCAACTACTACGACCTGGTGAGAAATGAGATTGCAGAAGAAAGGCAATACCTGAGGGAGCTCAACCTGATCATCAAAGTATTTCGGGAAGCTTTTCTGTCCAACAGGAGACTCTTCACACCTCATGTGAGTTTTTTAGTGATGAGCAATGCTAATTGCCCCATTAGCAGCCAGCACTCACCCATTTTGCATTAACTGTCTTGGAGGTGAAATCAGATTTGATTTATTGGCTGTCAGTGAATAATGAGCATTGTCTGTGTGTGAAATCCAGTGGGAGAATTGCCATTAATAGCATGGGAGTGGAGCTTAATGGACACAATTCCCTGTCAGATGCCAGCATTAGCTGAATTATTTTGGTCATTTAGATCATAGTTTCACTTCTGCTTAACACAAAAATCAAGTCATCTACCTGCATGTGCAGTGAGTGCTTGAACTGGCATTTACAGGTTACCTCTTATCTGTAGGAATTCCAATTAAAATTGGAATTTTAATTCACAGCCCTTGGCCGTGGATTCACTAACTGTGAAGGGAATCACTGTTTGATAAACGACTGAAATATTTGATTGAAATTATCTGTGTGGCAAATCCTCTTCTCAGGGGGAGTAAGGAAGGGTTGGTGGATCCTTCCTATGGGACAGAGAGAAGGAGACAGGCCAGCAGAACTGGGATTTTTGGGTGATACCAGCAGGTTAAAAAGAGGCAGCAGGAGCCATTCCCATTCCAGCTGAGTGTGGAGATTCCTCAGGAGTTGATGGAATTGTGCAGATGTGGGGGTAGAATTCCAGTGAAGGTGATGGGAGGAGAAGGGAGCCATGTTTGGGAGCTGAGGAATATTCTTTTGGGAATGGGATGGGAAATTTCAGGATTTCATGTTCCCTCAAGAGGATTTCCATGGTCTGGGCACTGGCAGGAGGTCGGGGAGGTTGGGGCAGAGACATTTCTGAGCAGGAAACTCAGAGGGGGAATCCAGGACACTGGAAGGGGCTCCCTCATTGAGTGTGGGGAATTGAAAATCTACAAATAAAATTTGGGAAGGAAATTCTATTTCTCTGTCCATTCCCAGCTCTGCTGAAGCAGCCCAGGAGCTGCTTTAGCTGCACCTGTGGTTTAGAGGATCTGAGCTTGGAGCTGCTGTGAATTCCTCCTGTACATCACCTCCTGCTGCTGTGGGACAGGAGGGAGCAGTGACAGCAGGAAGGGCCAGCAGTGCCTGTCCTGGGAGCACAGCACTCCTGGGAAAGATCCTGTGCAAATTGGGCTGGATGTGCTCAGGGCAGCCTGGAGGGCTGGGAAGACCATGGAGTTTAACTTTTCCTTGCTTTTTTGTTGGCTTCTCTCCATTTACCTTGTGGTTCAGACAATACTGCAATATTTACATGCTCCAAGTAAATGACCCCAAGCAGGACTCAGCCATGTTTTGTGTTTGCAGGACATTGATGTGATATTCAGCAACATTTCAGACATCCATGAGCTGACAGTGAAGCTTTTGGGATTGATTGAGGACACTGTGGAAATGACAGATGAGAGCAGCCCTCACCCTCTGGCTGGCAGCTGCTTTGAGGACCTGGCAGAGGTTTGGTGTTTAATTGGGGTGGTTTGGGGGTTTTTTATGTTTATTTTTATTAAATCACTCAAAACAGAGTTTTAATTGAAATGCATTGTTTGACATCTGGAATGGGAAATATCTTCATGGGGCAGGAACTCCAGGAATGAATGAAGTATCAAAGCAGCAGTTCATGGCTCAGGATTGTAGCAAAAAAAAAGTTCTGTTGATACCCAGTGAGCTCTAAAATAGATATTGAAGAGTAGGAATAAAGGAAAACACTGCACTGGGATTGAGTGTGGCTCATGTTGGAAGGTTATTGATTTATTTTCTCAGTTTGTTTTGAGTGGGCACTGAAATACTGGAAGGAATTTTTTGAAATTCTGAAATACTCCATAGTAAAACTATTCTGAAATTCAGAAAAGAATCACAAAGCTGAAGTGGGACAGAGCTGAGTTTAGTCAGAATTCCTGAAGACAGGTGCAAAATGGCTCTGGAATTCACCAGGGAATGTCCAGGGAAAAAGCAGCATCTGAGAGGTGAGAGGACAATTCAGCTTAGAATAAACCACACAATTTTAATTGTCTAGGGAGAAAACTCTTGGAGTGGATGACCAAGGTGGGGATGGAAGTTTTGCAGTCATTGGTCATGGTTTAAATGGAACCTGCTTTTCCTTGGAATGTGTGTTAATCCAAGTTTTTGGCCCTAAACCATGACAGCAATCATATAAAGCCCTGTTAGAGAGGAAACCATTGAGTTGTTCTGAGCTGGCAGAGAATGTATCAGGTGAACCATGTGGTGAATGGCAAATTCGTGGTTTTATCTCAAAATTATGTTTATTAAAAAATAAAACTTCCATTTCATTTATATATATATTCCATTTTTAATATCTGAGGATTGCATAAACACCCCAGCACCACCTGGAGAGTTATTACATTTTTGTGGCTGTAAAAAATAGTGATTTTTGGGCACAGGTCCCACTGCTTTAGGAATGGACCATAAGGTTTTCTTGGCATTGCCTCAATGAACCACCCATGTAGGAAAGTCCAGTTGACCAAGTCTTAGCAGTTCTTGAAGCATAATTGCTTTATAATGATAAGGAGAAGTGTTTGATCAATGGGTCAAAGTAGTTATAATATTTAAACAGTAAAAAAAAACCCCTTAAATTTGAAATAGTGCAGCATTATCCTGAAAAAAAAAAATCTGATTTTATTGCAAAAGCTGCTCTGAGTCATCCTGTGCTTTAATGGAAACAAATCCATTTCAATGAGTGAAAATCTCATCTGATTTTTCATTCACTGAAAAACTTAAAGGGGAAATGAAGTCCAGAGATTATTTTTCCAAGCTTTTTATGAAGGTAATATATTTGAATTTATTAATTCAGTTAATATGGGGCAAGACCTGCTTAATGACTGAGCTGTTGATTTGATCATGTCACAGGGTGAGGTCATCTTTCTGTCAGTGTTTGCAAAAGGAATCATTAAAGAGAGATAGGAAAGTGAAGTGTTTATTTGCTCTGCTTATCTCTCTGCCAGGGTTTTCATTTAGTATTTCCATTAAAAAGGTCCTTCAACTTCTTGAGAAGGATAATTAAAACCAAACAACCCTTGCAAGCTGGAATCTTCCTGCTTTGTCTGTTTTTTCTGCAACAGGTCCCTGGAAGGTTTAAAAACACAAATATTGTTGTGGCTTTGAGATAAGGAAGTGTGGGTAAAATAAAACATTAATTTTCTGGATGAGGAAAATAAAATATTTTTTGCTGGTGTGGAGGAAAATTCAGAAACTGCCACCCAAAAGTGGGAGATGGTTGTGAGAGCCTCAGAACAAGGCAGAGGGTTCCTGCTTTGAAGGGATCTTCTCAAGGCAGCTGATAAAACAAGGACATTGTCAGTGAATTGTAAATTTGTTTTCTGGTGTTTGTGTTTCCATAAGAGGAGTTTTAAGTATCCACAAAGGAATAAAGGTGGGGAGCAGGGCACACACCAGGGGGGTGAAATGGGCAAACACCAATCCAGGGCCATATCCTGCACTGAGATAATTTATCTGCATAATCTGTAATCATCAGGGTGAGGCTTCCATAGAATCCCAGCATGGGTTGGGTTAAAAGAGACCTTAAATCCCACCCAGTGCAGGGAAACCTTTCACTGTCCCAGGCTGCTCCAAGCCCTGTCCAGCCTGGCCTTGGGCATTCCAGGGATCCAGGGGCAGCCACAGCTGCTCTGGGAATTCCAGCCCAGCCAGGAATTCCCAACATCCCATCTATCCCTGCCCTCCTTCAGCCAAAAGCCATCAATTTCAGTATTCCAGAATGCCATATTTCAGTCACTTTTGTAGCATTGCAAGCTTAAAACCCTTTTTAAATAATTAATCTCTTGGGGAATATCCCTAATGCAGTGCATTTTAATCTCATGTTCATAGAACAAGCCCAAAACATAAAAATGCTGATTGAAGTCTAAGTGGAAGAAATTAAAACCACTTATAAATGCAATAAAAATGTAAAAAAATTTCAAATGACAGCACAGAGTCAGGAAATACTGGCCTGGCTCCTGCAGTGGATTTGCACTGTGGATTCCACTGTGACTTGAGGCTTCACCAATGTTCAGACAAGCCTTTTGTGGGGTTGGTGTTCCCAAATCCAGCAGCCTGGCAGGCACTGGGGTGAAAAGAGGGATGTGCTGATCCCAGCAGTGACTCAGGAGTGAATCAGCCCCAGGAGTCTGCAGGGAATGGGATCAGCCTGACAGGCCTGGCACAGCCCAGCTGGGAGCCAGGAATGATCCCTGCAGGGACTCCAGGATTCCTGGAGCCAGAAATTATTCCTGTGAGATTCCAGGATTCCTGCAGGGATTCCTGTACAGCCAGGAATGATCCCACAGAAATGATTCCTGTGGGATTCCTGTGCAGCCAGAAATGATCTCTGAAGGGATTCCTATACAGCCAGAAATTATTCCTGTGAGATTCCAGAATTCCTGCAGGGATTCCTGCAGCCAGAAATGATTCCTGTGGGATCCCTGTGCAGCCAGAAATTATTTCTGTGGAATCCCTGTACAGCCAGAAATGATTCCTGTACAGCCAGGAATGATTCCTGCAGGGATTTCTGCAGCTAGAAATTATTCCTGTACAGCCAGAAATGATTCCTGCAGGGATCTCTGTACTGCAGAAATGATTTCTGCAGGGATCCCTGTGCAGCCAGAAATTATCTCTGTACAGCCAGAAATGATTCCTGCAGGGATTCCTGCAGCCAGAAATGATTCCTGCAGGGATCCTTGTACAGCCAGAAATGATTCCTGTGAGATCCCTGTACAGCCAGAAATTATTCCTGTGGAATCCCTGCAGCCAGAAATTATTCCTGTGCAGCCAGAAATGATTCCTGCAGGGATCCCTGTGCAGCCAGGAATGATTCCTGTGGGATTCCTGCACAGCCAGGCTTCCATCCCATCCTGCTGTAGCTGATCCTGTGCAATCACAGCTGGATACTCCAAACAGAACCATAATTTTTGCATCTAAACCCTTGATGTCACTTGAAGACTTTCCCCTGAGACTGGTTGCTTTGTCCCAGATGAGATATTTTCCCTGGAAAATTTCCCAGGTTTTCACATTGTCCATCTTTCTGGATAGAGAGGAGGTAAAATTGCCATTCCATGTGAAATGGAGTGAAAAGCAAAAACTTCCCTTGGTTCCCACTGCTTCAGTACAACAAAGTTTGTGTTGGCCATAAAGATGGGGAGGTTGAGGAATGCCAAGAAAATTATGGGCATTTAAAAGCTGGAAGTGAAATAGGATTGTGGTTTACTCAATATTTATTTTGCAAAATCAATATTTTCTTGAAAAGTTCCATCGGTTTATTAAAGGAAATGATTGTACCAGCTGGGACAGAAATAGCTTGGATCCTTCACTTCTGTGTGAAATTCTGTGTTTTTATTTAGGAGCAAGCCTTTGATCCATATGAAACCTTGTCCCAGGATATTCTCTCTCCACAATTTCATGAGCATTTTAATAACTTAATGGCCAAACCTGCCGTGGCTCTCCACTTCCAGGTGAGTGCAGATGAGAAATACTGCATGGCTTTAGCTCATATTTCAAAGGTTTGAATTCTGTCAGGAATTCTTTGCTTCCAGCTAAGGAGGAAATCCTCAAGGTCCTGCCCTTTCTTCAGTGTGAGATATTTTGACTTTGCCTCTTGCTGTATAAACAGGGCACAGCTCTGACCCATCCATGAGTGTTTTGCAGGTTTTTTTTCTCCTCACATCTTGTATGAGAACAGAAGGTTAATTCTCACACTGCCACTTCTATTTTGCCTTTTAAAGCCAACCACAGGCACACAAACACCATATTTTCATTTTTCCTGAGGCTGTGACTGGTGCTTTTTCTGGAATAATTCTTCAGTAATTTCTCAATCATTTGTGTCCAGCAGGATAATCTGTGATTCTTTTATTGTTTTATGACTTCCTTCTGCCTATGTAGCAGATCTATTAATTAAAGATGCTGCTCAGGGTGAGCTGGTGTTCAGAAATGCCCTTAGACAAGCTGCTGAGCAGGTGATGGGTCACTGGTGCTCCCAGTTCAGCCCAGTTTAGTGGTACTGGGGGCTCTCTGCAGGATGGGATCCCTCTGAGCCTTGGTGAGCTGGAACATCTCACTCTTAAATTCTCCTTAGGGAGGAGCAAGGAAAGCTCTTTGCCTCCTTCCCTCCTAAATTTAGAGCTCAAAGCTGGAATTCAATTCTTTTATTCCAGATTAAATTGATATTTCATTCCAGATGAGATATTCAAGTCAGGTGTCAGTGAATCTGGTATTGTTTCTGACCCTGAGGTAATTCATTTCTCCTCAGCACTTATGCCATGGAAGATGGCAGGAATTTCACCCCTGCTTGGAAAAATCTCTCCTCATTTTACAACCTGAGTTATTGCCTTAGTCAGCTACTGGAAATGGAAAATATTTCTCATTTTTTAAGTGACAAACTTTGATTCTCACTTTCTGAGGTGATACTGATGTTGATTTCTTCAGTACCCAATGAGGCCTCCATATTTCTATGGGATATTGGACATACTGGGAGCACAATGAATATTCTGAGTATTTCAGTATAAATAATCCTGTTTTTTTTTCCTTTCCAGTCCACAGCTGAAGGATTTAAGGAAGCTGTCCAGTATGTCCTGCCTCGCCTCATGCTGATCCCAGTCTATCACTGCTTGCACTACTTTGAGTTGCTGCAGGTAAATGGAGCTACACTCTCATTTCTGACTGGAAATCATTATTAATGTAGAGAATCTGAGCTTTAAAATAGGTGGTTACATTTTACTTACTCCCTTTGAAAATTAAAATTATTTGACGCTGGTTACTTCATTTCTGAAAAGTAAAAACATTTAAAAAATCTTCAAAAGCATCTGTTGCTTTCGTATGAACATTTGAATTACATTTTATTAAACAAATCTTTATTGAACTTGAGTTCTAATATAGTTAAAAATTTAATGCACAAATCTAATTTCTTCTTTCTATGAGTTCTGAATTTTTTTGTGCATTCAAAAAATCTAAGCAGGATTCAGTCAGAATTCTCAGTCCCAGGTCACACTCCAGCTGCAGCTCAGTTTATTATTTCAGAATAATCCATTCTTAATATTCAACCACTTGTCCTGAGTCCTAACTGGAATTAGCTGAGGATAATGTAAAAAAGGTTCTGTTTGCCCCATTGTGTGGGGAAAGGTTGTAATGCTTTAAGGGTAAATGAATTATTAACTAACAGGGATGAACTTCAATTAAATGGGTAAAACAGCCTGTGGCTATAGCTGACATTTGGAAATAGCAGCAGAAATTACTCTCTGAGGTTCTCACTGTAAAATCTGATGCTGTACAGGTGAGTTACAGGGATTTCCTTTGTGTTTTAAAGGATTTATTTGTATGAAGGAGGAAAATAGAATTTATTTATAATCCAACCTAAGTATTTCTAAGAGTTGTGTTAATAACAGGCCTGTAATTAATATTTAGCACAAACTCTTTTTTTTTTTTATTCTACTTAATTTCACTTTTGTTTTCATTATGTCTGCTGTGATTTTTTGCATATCCTGATTTAAATAAGTAAAAACAAGAGATGATTTATTTTTGACCCATCTCCAGTGAATTGATTGCCAATATTTTGCAGAAAAATTGAAATCCCAGAATGGTTTGGATTGGAAGGGACCTTAGAGGTCATTTGGTTCCAAGCCCTGCCATGGGCTTCCAATACCTAAGTATGTTTGATTTCAGTAAATTTTTAACTGCTAAGCATTTCTTGTGATACTCAGTTTAGAAAAGAGTTCAGAAAAGCTTAAAAAAAACCCCCAACAACCCTAATTTTCGACACTTTCCTGACAGGAGGGTGGGGACAGGAGAGTTGAGCTTTGCTCCCAGGGGAGGTTTTAATTGGATATCAGGGAAAATTCTTCATCAGAAGAGTCTCTTTCAAAAGAATGGCACTTCCCTTTCCATAATCATCTCCTGCATGGGATAATTCTCTGGAACTGCTGAAAATCTTTCAGGTTGAAAAGGCAGAATTGGGTCAGTGACCTGTCAGTGCTGAAGGTCAGGCTAATTAATGACCCATTGTGCCTTAGAGCTGGGCAAGTGCATCAGGATGAAATTTAAGGAAAAAATCACTTGCTGGCACAGCTCTGGGGGAATCTGAACTTCAAACTGGTTGAAAGTGGTAAAATATGTTGTGTTCTTCCCCTTTTTAGGGAAACTTTTCCACAGGTGCAGTATTGAGCAGAGTTATCCTCCTATTTTTGATAAATGAAGCCTGGCAAAATAATTTTGTCATGTTTTTATTTATTTTAAAGGATGATACAGCAGGGTGGTGCATGAAAGATGGTGATTGTAGCAGTGAAAACATTTAAATTTGACCTTTATCCACAGTATATGAGATTTCTCAGTAGAATTTGACACTTGGCTGTCTCACAACCTTGTGAGCACAGAACAGAAATCTGAAATATCACCCTGTAGAAATAGTCAATCCAGAGTATTTTGTTGTGTTCCCATTAGTTACAGGTTTCAGATTTTAATTTTATGTTGTACTTTGAAAGAATCCTGAATTTACAGCAGGGATTTTTAGAAAGCAGAGTGGTTTTGGGGATAAAAAAAGTATTTATTCAACAATATTAATATATAACTTTAAAAACTGGTGGTACTGCTTCTCTGTTACCATTGCATTTGCCTCTAGGAATTATGGTTGAAGAATATAAAAATGAAAGCAAAAAAGCAACAAAACCCTCATATTTCCACAGTTTCAGTAGGGAAAGAAGCTCAGGTTGAGACTTTTGAGAAAGTTACCAAAAACCCTTCTGAATTGGGAGGTGAATAAAATAATGATTTGCTTTTTTTTGCAAAGCAGTAAAATTAAATAAATAAAATTTAAAGTGTGAAAAGTCTGAAAATTCTTTCAAGCTGTAGAACTTTTCCTCCTTGGTGGAAAAACCTTCAGGATCTCCATCAGAGTCTCCACTTTGCCTGAGCGAAGGGATCAAGGTCCTGCATGGAATTCTTCCTTCTCACAGGCACAGGATTGTCCCTGATTCCTGCTTGTGACTTGCTGTGTTCTCATCCAGCAGCATCTGAAATGATCCCTCACTTGCTTCTCCCACCTTTAGGATTGTGCATTTCTCACCATTTCCATGTTCTTTGAATTTGTGGCAGCAAGGAAAAATAGAATTTCCAGAGGTAGACATCTGATTTTTCCCTTCCCTGTACTGTCCCTCAGCTTCCCAGAAATTTTGAGCCACAAAATTCTTCTTTTCTTGAATATGGTGGTTGTTTGGGCATGGAAAATGAAAAATTCAGGAATTTAAACAACATGAGAGTGGACCACTGTGGTCAAATCCTGTTCTCTCAATTACTTTTAGAAGAAACTGAGGGATCCTTGCTGAGGGAACGTAGTGGGGAAAGGAAAAGAAGGATTCTGCCATGCCAGTGAATGTAAGGAAGATTTCTCTTCAAGTCTGGAGGTAAAACAGAGATTATCCCAAACTTCATGGCAAGTTGTCATAATTTTGCCCACCAATTTATTAGCTTGAATTTTCTTTCCAAAAATTCACAGAATCCCAGACTGGTTTGTGTTGGAAGGGACCTTAAAACTCATCTCATTCCAGCCCCTGCCATGGGCAGTCCAGATGATCTTGGATGTGAAAAGGGTTAAAAAGAAAAATCTCTTTTTTATTTTTTCAATAGTTTTTTAGGTACCACCTTAAAGAACCAAAAAGAGGAACTTTCAGGTTTTGCTCAAAGCATGTTGCTACCAAGTGGATGGGTATTATATGAAAATCTGTGGAATCTCCTAATTCAGGGAGTTGCTGCTGAGTGGTGGAGATGGATTTAGTTTATACAAAGGAAATACATTTGTTCTCACTGTCTTTACATTTTTCTGTAGTAGCAAATCTTGAATTTCAGACTTTCCTTTCTGTTTGCTCTGTGCAAAATTGATATTTCTTGAGTTTGCTGAAGGTGGCAGAATTCAGGATGATAAGAAGCAAAGAGAATCTTGCTCCTTCGGTCTTAAATTTGGATTGTTGAGATGGACACATGAATTCCATAAACCAGCACTGAATCCTTGGCTATTTCAAACCTCCAGACTCTTAAATCAAAGCAGTTTGAAACAGGATGTTGTTGATAACAGGCAAAATAATACCTGACAATTAGCATTAAAGGGTAAAATGTGATCTTTCCAAACTTGATTAATATCCACTGATTTTTCCTGAACTTTTGACAAATATTTTTAGTTTCATGCACGTCTATTTTCAGTGGGGCTCTGTAAAAAGTCACTGACTTGAAGTCATCGATTTCACCGAGTGCTGCTGAAAACACCATCTAAGAGAAGGTTTTTCAGTCTTCTTGAATGAGGCAAATCTGAAAGAAACTAAATGTTTGTTCTGTGCCAGCAATTGCAGGAATGCAGTGAGGATGAAGAGGACAGGGAGTGCCTCAAGCAGGCCATCACTGCCCTCCTGAACCTGCAGTGCAGCATGGAGCGCATTTACAGCAAGCACTCGCCGCGGCGCCGGCCTGGGTAAGCAGCCCCAGGGCCTCCCTGCCCCCCACAGCTGCCAGGCAGGGAGAGAAATCCCCTTGGCTTGGGAGAAAATCTCTGTATTTCCTTTTCATGGCATGTCTTGTTGCCAGTTTGCTTTATAGATGGAGCAGCAGCCCAAAATCTTCACGCCTCACTTGTAAGAATAATGTGAATATTTTACCCTTCCCAGCTAAAGTGATGCATGTGGCTTAGTTGGAACTTGATTAGGGCAAAAAAAAAATGATTTAAGCAATCAATTCTGTTGATTATTTTAGTCTTTTTGGAATGGCAAATGTGCAATGTGGCCATTGTGACTTTTTCTGTCCTCCCTTCAAGGGAGCCGATCTGCCGCTTCTATCACCGCCAGATCCGAAGCAAACACTTGGCCATCAAGAAAATGAACGAAATCCAAAAAAACATCGACGGCTGGGAAGGCAAAGACATCGGCCAGTGCTGCAACGAGTTCATCATGGAAGGAGCTCTGACCAAAATCGGGGCCAAACACGAGCGCCACATCTTCCTGTTCGACGGTTTGATGATCAGCTGCAAAACCAACCACGGGCAGTCGCGGCTGCCCGGCTACAGCAGCGCCGAGTACCGGCTCAAGGAGAAGATAGTGATGAGGAAGGTGCAGGTGGTGGACAGGGAGGACACTGCAGAGTACAGGCACGCCTTCGAGCTGCTGTCCAAGGACGAGAGCAGCGTGCTGTTCGCTGCCAGGACGGCCGAGGAGAAGAGCGCGTGGATGGCGGCGCTGGTGGCGCTGCAGTACCGCAGCACCCTGGACAGGATGCTGGACTCGGTGCTGCTGCAGGAGGAGAAGGAGCAGCCCCTGAGGCTGCCCAGCCCCAGCGCCTATCGCTTCGTGGTGGAGGATTCCGAGGAGAACATCGTGTTTGAGGATAACCTGCAGAGCAGGAACGGCATCCCCATCATCAAAGGGGGCACGGTGGTGAAGCTCATCGAGAGGCTGACCTACCACATGTATGCAGGTGAGCTTGGCTTTATTCTTAGCTGGCTCAGTGTGCTGCTTTGGTACCAGAAAAGGGCCAACAGTAAAATTGGGAATTGTAAATTTGTGTAAAATTGTGTATTGTAATTCAGTTGTGAATCGTAATTCAAAACTATCGTTGAGATTTCTCAGTAGAATCTGACACTTGGCTGTCTCACAACCTTGTGAGCACAGAACAGAAATCTGAAATGTCACCCTAGAGAAATAGTCAGTCCAGAGTATTGAAAATGTATTGTATTGTAATTTAAAATTTACAATGGTAAAATTGTGATTTGTAATTCACAATTACACATTCCCAAGCAACTACTATTTGTAAAGATGTATATATAAAGACAAATATATAAAATATATCTTTACTATTCATAAATATATATATAAAGATATATCTATATAATGACATATATATAGATATAGCTTTACTATTCATGAAGATATATATATAAATATATATATAAAGGTATGTTTTTACTATTCATAAAAATATATATATAAAGATATATCTTTACTATTAATAAATATATATATAAAGATTCATATAGAAAAGGTGTATCTTTTCTATTCATTGAGATATATATACATAAAAATATATATGTAAAGATATATCTTTTCTATTCATGAAGATATTCTTTATTCGTAAAGGATAAAGCCATGAAAAAAGTAGTTTTTCTCCTCTTGTAAAAAAATCCCTCTAGCCTAACAAAAAACGACTCCTCATCCTAAAGTAAATTTTTTAAAAAATTATTCTTAAGTTAATAGAAGTTAAAATTAATTTTAAGTTAAGTTAATAATAATAAGTTAAGTAAAAATAATTATAAGTTAATACTAGGTTAAAATTATTCTTAAGTTAGTAACTAAAATATTTCTGTTAAAATAATAAGTTAAAATTTAATTATAAGTTAAT
>JAOTBB010000268.1:60019669-60033854 GCA_025629985.1 Chamaetylas fuelleborni
CTCTCCGGCCACCCCTCCCAGCACCCCCTCTCCGCGGGTGCTGCGCCGCTGCTGCGGCCTCAGCGCCAGCCACAACAACCTGGCGCAGCCGCCCGTGCCCCCCGTGCCGCCCCGGCACAACTCCAGCCCGCAGCTACCGAAACTGCCGCCAAAGACTTACAAAAGGGAGCTCTCCCACCCGCCTTTGCACAGACTGTCTTTGCTAGAAAATGCAGAAACTCCTCAATGACCTTAGCCATAGTAGTCATTGACACTGGAATACTATTTGTAAAGTTCCTTTTTTTTTTTTTTTTTTTTAATTTATTCAAAGGAAAACAAAAAAAAAAAAGGCAGTGTGTTTTCGTATTTTCACAAATTACGCTCTTAAAGTGCTGCTGATCATACAAAAAAAAAAAAAAAAGTTTAAATTGGAAAAAATTTAGACTACACACATTCCAACCTGTGTGGTTGGACAGCATTACCCTCAGGTGAGCAGCAGCACTGCCTTGGTTCACATCCTCAGTGCCGACCGTTCTGCCAGGACACAAAGTAGACCTTTTGCACTGTAAACTACACTAAGTGAATTTAAACTGACATCATTTAATTGCACTGAGCCAAAAAAAAAAAAAAAGGTGCATCTGTGGAATTTTTTTCAAATTTGAGCACTAGTGGCCTTTTTTTTAATTAAGGAAACCCAGCAATGGGATGATCACACACCACGAGGATAGAGCGTCACAGATTTGAAACCTCTTGGCCACAAGCCTTGGTGTAAGGCTAGAGGTTCCTGGGTGACAGCTCCTGTTCTGGAATATTCTCATGCCATGTCTTAATTGCCATTGATTTGCTGCTGAAGACAAAGAAAAAAAAAAAAAGGTTGAAATCTAAATACCAAAATACTGGGTTGGTGTTGGTTCTTTGGAGAAAGGATGAAGGAGGAGTACCCGTGTGGGATATCAGGGAGGCTCCCGAGTGCTTCACCTGCATCCTGTTCAGTTGTGCCTTTTTTGTTTCCATAGGCAAAGGTGTCTTAAGCTAAAGAGTTTGTCTGCTGTTGTGGAGAACAAAGCTATGCTCCTGTACAGTTGTTTATATTGTATATTTACAGATATGCTAATGACATGTATAAATTGAAGTTGACTTCGAGGCCTATAACACAGTCTGCTACTCCTGGGATTGGATCCAGCCAGCAGCATTTCCTCTGGCTTGGATCAGTCTTGCCTTCCAGACCTAATACCTTCCTTTAGATCTACACTTAACTCGTGAATCCACTTTGGAAATTGGTAGCATTTAAACCAGCAAACACTTAAAGCTTTATTAAACTTTTTAAACTGATAAGTGAATGGAACTTTTCTTTGCCAGTCGAACCCCCGTGTTTGAACTGGTGTGAGAGTGAGTCTGTTTTACTGGTAGTTCTGTAGCAGCATTTATAAAGTGGCCTTCACAAGCCACATTTTATTTACTGGTTTGTGGCCTTTTACTGTGCTTTGTATCAGAGTTCTTAACAAGATTAATAAATCACCCCAGTCTTAATTTTTAAGAGCTTGAGCAGTGCGTGTTCCTTGCAAGGACAAGGTTGGGAATTGCATTTTTGACAATACAAAATGCCCAAATTTTCCATGCTGCTGGTCTTATTTTGGCTTTCCTTCTGCCTGTGAGAGCTGGGTCCATCCCAGGCTCCAAATCCCTCTCCAGCTTCTCATCATCTGCCTGAGCTGCTGCCATTGTCTTGGGCATTCCATTTGGAAAATTCTCCTTTTTGGAAAGGAGATATGGCTGAGAAGGGATGTTAAGTAGAGATACCCTGAGTTGGAAGAACCCCACAATTCTCTCCTGGGATGATGTATTTTTCCATCTCTCTCTTGAACAGTGTTTTTCTACTGCCTGTCCCCTCCGTGTTCCTTCTGTGAGGAAGAAGGTTGGAATCCATTCACACAAGGGACAAAGCACACTTTTTATAGAAGAGCTGCTTCATTTTGCCAAAATAAGGTTCAAGAAGTCCCAAATTTGATATGAACAAACTGGGAGTGCAAGTAGGAAATGGAGGCTGACTTGAAAAAGTGTCATTTTTTTGCAGATTCTTTGCATTGATTCTTTTGAAGTCCCCACCAGCAGTTATTGCTAAACAAGGAATAATATTTTTTCAGACTTTCATGTGTTGTTGAAAAGGAAAAAATTCTCTCCCACATTTTAGAATATAGAGATGTCAGCTTTATGCCTTCCTGTCTAAGGGCTTGTGCCAGAACCATTTTGAGTTTTCCACAGTAAAATATAACATGGCCATGGAAAGTGGTCAAAGGCAGTGAGATTCCCACCAGCGTGGTTCAAGAGAGCAATAAATAACATTTCAGTTACTTCATAATTAGAGGGGTAGGTAAAACAACAACAGAAAAAACTGCTGGAGGGGCAAAAATGCAAATTTTGGGTTTGAAGTTGGCTTGTGTGGGAAAAGGCAATTCCCTCAGAAAGCTTTCCAAGGAAGATGAGCCTCACCTCAAGGGGAATCTGCTGACACGAGGCTTCGCATTGGTCTAAAAGAAATAAAGAAATAAAGTAATAAAAAACTTTCTTCCCCATATCCAAGAGGGGGAAAATCTAAAACCTTTGCATTTCAAGATGTCAGCGCAGAATCAACTCAGTTGCTTGATTAAAACCTTTTGTGTGAGATTACTAAAACCTTTTTGTAGGTTTGTTAAGACCTTTTTGTAAGCTTTTCCGTAGGTTTATTAAAACCTTTTTCACACGGAGACCTTTTTCGCCAGTTTATGAAGACCTTTTTGTACATTTATTAAGACCTATTTAAAGTTTATTAAAGCCTTTTTGCACGTTTATTAAGTCCTTTTTTGCAGACTTACTAAGACTTTTGTAGGCTTATTAAAACTTTTTTGTAAGTTTAGTAAGACCTTTTGTAAGGCTATTAAGAGGTTTTTTGTAGGTTTTTTAAGACCTTTTGTAAGTTTATTAAGGCTTTTTTTTGTAGGTTTGTTAAGACCTTTTGTAAGTTTAATAAGTTTTGTAGGTTTGTTAAGACCTTTTATAAGTTGTGTGAGGGCGGTTTGTAACAAAACCTTCAGGAGGGATGAGGGAGGGTCCTGAGGGCTCGGCGCTCCCTCACGGACATGGCTGGCGGAATCCTGGAATAATTTCGACTGGGGAATTTTGGAATCATTCTGGCTGGACACGGTTGGCAGAATCCTGGAATAATTGCGGCTGGAAAAGCCTCCATGCCCGCGGATCGCAGCTCGTCCCGCCGGCCAGCGCGGGCGGGCAGCGCCGGCCCCTCAGGGCGCTCCCGCCATTTCCCGGCGGGGCGGGGCGGGGCGGGGCGGGGCCGCCTCAGAGCCGCGGCCATGGCGGGGTTCGTCAGGGAGCTGGAGCGGCGGGCAGGGCCGGCGCTGCGCCTGGAGCAGAGGGCGGCCGGCGGCGTGGGCTGCGTGGTGTGGGACGCTGCGCTGGTGCTCGCCAAGTTCCTGGAGACCGGCGCTTTCCCCTTCGCCCGCCGCCACGTCCTGGAGCTGGGCTCGGGCACCGGCGCCGTCGGTATCATGGCAGCCACGCTGGGGTGAGCGGGAGCCCCTGCCCAGCGCTGTTCTTCTCCCTTAGACCCTTTCCATCCCTTTAAACCCTGCTTTTTATCTGTGCTCAGTGTCCTCTGCCAGCGCGTTATTCCCTAACTGTTCCCTGTGTGTTCCAGGGCGAACGTGACGGTCACAGACCTGGAGGAGCTGCAGGAGCTGTTGTTGGTTAATATCGAGAATAACAAGCACCTGGTCACAGGGTCCGTCCGAGCCAAGGTACTGAAATGGTTTGTATGAGCCTTTATTTAATGTCTCCGTTCAGCTTTAACGGCGATTCTGGGTTCGGGTTGAAAAAGACTCGGTTTAGATGTTGGGAATTGGGAATTCCTGGCTGGGAGGGGCTGGGATGGAATTCCAGAGAAGCTGTGGCTGCCCCTGGATCCCTGGAAGTGTCCAAGGCCAGGCTGAACAGGACTTGGAACAGTGGAAGGTGTCCCTGCCATGGCAGGATAATCTTTAAGGTCCTTTACAAACCAAATAATTCTGGGATTCTGTGATTCTTCACTGGCTTTGTTAAATTGCTAAACAACTTAAAAACACTGCTGTGAGAGGCAAACTTAATATGAGAACACAGTAGTTAACGTTATGCTCAATCCTTTAGTATGTGTTATTCCTAAAACTTGTTTTCACTTTTTGTTGTTTTTGTTCATGTTTGTTCTTTTTTAGGGGTGAAGATGTAACAGAATTTCAGCCTCCCCCTGATTATATACTCATGGCTGATTGCATTTACTATGAGGAGGTAAATGAGGATTTTGCTAAACTCCTACAGAAAGGTTTCTTGGGAAGGGGGTGGGATCAGTGTGTTTAGTATGAGAAGCGTTCAGATAAATATTGTGCTCATGTTATGGTCCCTGTGGTTTATATGAATACATAGAACAAGACTGGAAAATGCATTTTTGATAGATGTAAGGCCATTTGACATAGAACTAGAGACTATTTTTATGTTAAAAACCCCAAAGTGAATTGTGCCTCCCTCCCCCCTTTTTTTTTTAGCATTGGGAATGATGAAGCAAAATGTGAACTGTTGAAATCATTGGTAAATGAAATTTAAAAGTGCTGCATCTTCTGTTTGGGTTCTCCTCGTGCTTTCCTTGGGAAGGCAAGAGGAGAAATCCTGCTACAGCTGAGTGCTTGTTGTAGCCTGCTCATGTCCTCAGCTGGAGCTCTGTGGGATGTGCAGGGAGAGCTGAGGGCAGCTGCAGGAAAAGGGGAAATAACCTGAAAAAACCCCATGTCCCAGTGCCCTTCCAATGGCTTTACCAGCCCCTGGCATCAAATCCCTGCCTGTTGGTCCCATTTCCCTCCATTGTGGTCTGGATCTGAGCCATCCTCCAGGAATAATTGAGAAAACTCTCACTTTTGAGACACACTGAGGAATACTCATTGTTGTGTGCCTCAAGGAAGTGCCCACTCAGCAGTGTGGGATGTTTCTGGCTTGGATTCCAGTTCAGTTTTCTTGGTCAGTCTGGGAAACTCTTCTCCTGTGAGTCCCCCTTTCTCCTCTGCTTCTCAGCTTTCCCCCCATGTTCTTCTTGTCCCAGTTAAAGCACTAAAAATAACTCCCTGGAGAGCAAAACTGGGAGGTTCTCTCTTGGGTGAAGACTTTAGAGGGTATCATAACCAGTGAAATGAACTTGAAATCCACGTGGGAAATGTTTAACCTTTTCTGGGCAGTCCTTGGAGCCCTTGCTGAAGACCCTGAAGGACCTGACAGGCCCTGACACTTGTGTCCTGTGCTGCTATGAACAGAGGACTATGGGGAAGAACCCTGAAATTGAGAGAAAATACTTTGAAGTAAGTGGTTTTTAAGCACATTTTCTTTTAGGCTGTTCCATTGAAAGCAGAGGGAAAATACAAAGTTTTGCTCATGAGTTCAGAACTGTCTCTTGAGTGATAGAGGTGCTTCTGAAAAAATTCCTTTTTTCTAGTCAGAGCCCATTAGTAGGTGTTTTAATTGAATATTCCAGCTGTGTCTTATGTGCAGGTGAGGAAAAACAACACAAGGAACACTTGTGAGGGGGTGATGGTCAGTGCAGGTTTAACTCTGCACCTGTGGTGGCTGTTGAGAAGCAGCTCTTGTGCAGGATTATATATAATAACTATAATATTGCAAAAGAGGGAAAGGGTGAGAATTCCAGGGGATTGGTACACGTCAATCAAAGCACCTGTTTGATAATTAGTGCCTCACGCTCTTGTGGGGCCCTGGCAGTGAGAAGGGCTGTGAGCTCTGCTGATGTGCTGCTCCCACAATAAACACAACAGGTGTTGCTGTTTCTGCTTTTTTTTTTTTTTTTTTTTTGTGATTTATTTCCTTCCTTGCCAGGTTCAACCCAGGCAATCTGAGCATGTCCCAGAGCTGATGCTGGGGGATTTTAGACTGGTTTTTTTTTTTCTCTCCCTTTCAGTTGAGAAGGTTGGCAGACAGGCAGGTGCTGTGGTTTGGCTTAGCATTTCAGGGATTGACAGAATCATTTAGGTTGGAAAAGTCCTCTGAGACCATCAAGTCCAGCCATCCCCCAAGCACTGCCAAGGTCACCACTACCCCAAGTGCCACATCCACGCATCTTTTAAATCCCTCCAGGAGTGTTTTACCCCAAGCTCAGATAGATTTTTCTGGAGTGTTGCAGGTGTCTGTAGCTTTGAGTTAGTGCTGGAGCAGTTCAGTTGAGGGTGGAGTTCTGCACTGGGGGAGAAATGTCTGGAATGGTTGTGGAGCCTTTGTGGAACTGTTCTTTGTGGAACAGCTGCTTCAGAAGGACTTTGAGCTGGAGAGAATTCCCCTGGACAGGCACGACGAGGAGTACCGGAGCGCAGACATCCACATCGTCAGCATCCACAGGAAGGGCACGGTAGGTCACAGAACCCAGGGTGCTTTGGGTTCCTGGGAAGGGACCTTAAAGCTCATCTCATTGCTCCCCCTTCCACTGGAATGGTTCATGGCACCAGGCATGGTTCATGCTGCCAGGAGTTCCCAGAGCTGCTGTTCCCTTGGCACTGCGTGGAGCTCTGGCGTGACTGAAATTCGGGACCCTGTGGAACCACAGCCCTAAAAATCCCTAATCCCTGCTGTACAAAGGAGCTGCTTTGTTCCCCAACCTGGTGCTCCAGGTGCCAGCCTTCCTCTTCAGTAATACCTTTGAGCTTCACACTTCTCCTGCTTCCATGTGCTGGTAGGGTGGGATCTCCAGACTGGAGTTTGGAGGCACCAAAGTAATAAAAATAAAATGCCCATTGCTGTGGCACTGTGGGCTGTGCTGTGCCACCCTCTTCCCAAAACCAAACTCTAGATGTGATACTCAGCTGCCAGGATTGCTTTGATCATTTTGGGGTTAACTGATGAAGTGTGAAGAAAATATTTTGCATAATTGTGGTGACACAACGTGCAGGCTCAGCAAGAAAAATCTGTCATCTTTGTGACAATCTCTCGACAGAATTGCCCATCGTGAGATCTTTGAGCACAGGATCTGTCCCCTGGCAGAGCTGTGGAGAAGAGGGGATGGGATAACACCACAGAGGGACTGTCTGCGGCGTGGTTGTGACTCATCTGCACCGAGCAGCTTCTCGCTGGCAGCCGAGGTGTCTGACAGCAGCGCCGCTGTGGGCTGGCCGTGTGCGCGGCGCGGGGAGGCGGGGATGGAGCGGGGGCGGCGCTGCCGAGCCGAGGGCGCCGCGCTGGAACCGCCGAGAGGGAAAACTGGGAGCGGCTCCACTCAATAAAACTTTGGCACTTTGGGAGATGGGTTTCAGATGGTGGTGGGTTGTTCATTCATCCTGTGGTTCTTGTGTCATTCCCAGAGCACCTGAATGGCTCATTCCCTCCTGGGAGGCTCATTCCAGGAGCTGGGGCTGTCGTGATGGTGGTTGCTGCACAGATAAAACATGCCTGTGCAAAGTTATTCTGCCTTCTGTTTTCACCCGTGCTTTTCTGGTGTAAAGATCCACAGTGTTCAGGTTTGACACCTTCAGGTTATTCTTGTGGCTGTCGGTGTTTCTGCCTCTTGGAGCACAGGGGTGGCTTAGAGGAGGAATTTGCAGAAACTCTCACTTTGCAGCTGTGGAAGTTGGGTCTGTGACAGAGGCACAAGTTACTGTGGCTGAGTTTTCTCTAAAAATCTGGTGGTTTGGGAAGAGCTTCATTTGCAGGCTCTCAGGAGTTTTTTCATGCCTCCCTTTATCCCCAGTAAGAGAATTCCTCACAAACTTCCCACATCCTAAAACACTGTCCTGGCTTGCCGAGTGCGATTAGCAAACACGAGAACCTAATTTGTCAAACCACACGTGTTATTTGTTACCTTGTTATGAAAAGAGCTCCTTAATTACCCAGTGGCCTGCAGGAAAGGATTTACTGGAATGTTTGCACCAGCCTGGCTTCCCGGGTGGAAGCTCTTATTCCAGAAAAATGAGGAAAAGATTCCCAAGTCCCAGCAGTGGTGGGGATGATGTCCCAAAGCACAAAGGGATGGTGTCACACTGGGACATTCTGGCTTGGTAGTGGGGTGATGCAGATGGGAGCAGAGCAGCCTTTCCCAAGAGTTTGGAGCTGATGGAATAACTTATCTACAGGACGTGTGGTATCAGCACTTCCTTTTGCACAGGGCTCGAATCTCTTCTTCAGAAGAAAAAGGGAGGAAGTTGTGCTTTTTCTTCCCTGTTGCTCTGCTGTGCCCTCAGCTTTGGGCCTGCATTGCTCAGGGTGTGACTGTCCCTGGGTGACAGGGACCTCGTGGGAGGGGCTGGGTCCTGTCACCCCCTGCGTCACCACCCGGCGAGGGGGATGTAAAACCCAACTGCTGCTGCTGCTGCTCTGCAGCTGTGGGGAGGAAACCACTGCTAACCAGGGCAGCAGGGAGGGGCTGCCTGTCCCCAGAGCCACCATGTGAAACAGCTGCTTTTTGGGGAGAAAAAAGGGCTTTTGGGAAGGGGGATGGGATCCTACTGGGGCTCAGCTCCAGCATGTGTGGAGAGGCTGGTGTGGAGCCCACATGGAAAATGGGATACGAGGGAGATGGTGATCCTGCTTCTTGCCAGCCTCTCTGCTCTCTCACCTGTCCTGCTTGTCCCAGTTGGATTTGTCCTGATTCCTTAGAGAAAGTGTTTGGGTGCCACTTCCATTAAACTTGGAGAAGTCTGGCTGTGACAGTGAGGCTCTGCCTGGCCTCTGGCCCAGCAGGTGATCTGGAGAACTCCTATCCCTGGCAATCCCTCCTGCCATGCCAGCCCAAATCTGTCCCAGCTCTCCATGTAAGAGAGAGCCTCATCCCTGGGCTCTGCCTCCAGCCTGGCTGTGCTGGGAACCAGCAGCCCCAAATCCATCACATCCCAGCTGGGAACCCCCCCTGTGCCTCACCCTGCTGAGACTGGGTTGTATCCTCACAAGAGAGCAGAAACCTCCCTGTGCTGCTGCTGTGGGAGCCAGTTTGGTGTCACAGGCAGAGACATTTGGGAGTTTGAGGTGTTTGCCTGAAGTCATGCTTAAATTGTGGATAATTTCCTGGCATGGTTTCAACACCAGTTCAAGCCATGGGAAACTGTGTGGGCTGTGGGTGTGGAGGTCACACGTGGTTTTCCAGAGAGAGCCGTGGTGCTGCTGTGCTGGGGCAGCCCTGGAGGGTCCCTCTGGTGACAGCAGTGGCAGTGCCACCATCCCATGGTGCCTCTGGGGCTCTGCTGGGCTGCTCACTGCTGGCTGTGCCAGCCAGTGGAGCTGTACCAGCTGCACAGTGTGCAATGCCAGCTCAGCACCAGCCACATCAATCACTGATGGCTTCTTGTCATGGGATCAGTCACAAACTGCAGCACCCATGATGCTCCATGGGTGTTTTTCCCTTTTCCAGGACAAGCAGGAGATGCAGGGTAGCTGCCAGAAAGAGTGCTGGTCTCCAGATCTGGCCATCCATGAGTGATTCCTGGTGCTGCTGCAGAGCCCCTGGGACTGTATGAGGCCAGGACCTGATCCCACACATCCCTCAGGGCTGCTGGCTTTGCTTGGGAAAGTGTCCTCCCCAGCTGTGTAATCATTTTCCATGGCATGTAGTCCTGGACAAATAGATTCTCCTCCTAGAAGAGGACACTTTTTGCCTGCAGCATTAAGGAAAAGGGTTTTTATTCCTGTGGTTCTGCTCCCCCCAGCTGCAGTGGGCTCCTGGGCCATGGGCAAACAGCTCTGTTAAACGGTGTCTTGGGTAGGTTCTGTGGCTGCTGCTGCTGCTGTTGTGCCATTTCCTGAGCCCCAGGCAAGGAGCAAACAGCACAGTGACAACGGCAGGGTGACAGTCACTCACCAGCTCAGTGACAGCAGGTCACATCCAGGGGCTTCCCCATCCCTGCTGCACCTGCCCCCCACCCCATGGGGCCCTGGGAGGTGGGCAGTGCATGGAGGGCCTGGGCCAGGGGGAATGGATCCCTGCTGCCAGAGGCCAGGGTTAGACTGAATATTAGGAGAAATTTTTGGCTGTGAGAGCGGAGAGGCCCTGGCACAGGGTGCCCAGAGAAGCTGTGGTTGCCCCTGGGTCCCTGGAAGTGTCCAAGGCCAGATTGTTTTGGGGCTTGGAGCAGTTTGGGATAGTGGAATGTGTCCCTGCCCATGGCAGGGAGTAGAACAAGATGAGCTTTGAGGTCCCTTCCACCCCAAACCATTCAGGGATCTCATCATTTCAAACCCCAGGTGTTTTGGCAGCCTGACCTGGGGGTTGGGGACACTCCTTGGTGGCAGTGGTGGTGTGGATATGGCTCCTTGGCCCAGCACATGTTCCCAGCCCTGCCCCATGAGTGCCTGTGCAGCATATGGGATGCTGAGAGAGGGATCCCACACTTCTCCGTGAAGTGGTGTCAGTTTGATCTGCTTGTTCCTGTCATCCTGGGCTGGGGAAGCCGTGGGACCACAGTCTTGTGGTCTCCTTTCACATCCTGAAACAAAAAAAGAAAGGTTTTTTTTTTCTGAGGCCATGCAAACCATGAGGTTTGTGCTGCACAGAGGCCCTGGAGCTCCTGTTCCTGCACCCCTGGGCAGCCAGAGCTGTGGTGTCTGAGCCCCAGGGAGTGAGCAGGACCTCCAGGGTGATTTAGTGTCTTCTTCTGAGGATCAGCTTCTCCAGCCACCATCCCATGTGAAGTGGAAGAAAGATAACAATGAGCAGAGAAAGCGATGGCTGAAATTCTGTCAAACTATTTTGACCTCTGAAGACATTTTTGGAAGATGTTTCCCAAATTCCCCTGTGGGATGGATGCCTGAGTCCACCCTGGGTTTGCCGTGGGAGGTTTCTCCCATCCCTGTGAGCTGTGGGACCTCATGCCCAGGCAGCACCTCCATCTTCAGCCCTGCAATTATCCTGTGCCAATTATTCCTGCCCTCACCAGCTCCCATGAGGAATGTGGGAGCAGCTGAGGGCTTACTGGGGTGACTCAGATCAGGAGGTGAAACCAGGCTCCTGCTTTGGTGTGGCTGTTTATTGCTCTTGTGCTCCTGGATTTGCTTTTTGGGGGGTTATAAAAAAAAAAAAAAGGGAATCTATACAAGAAGTGAGAAGGCAGCAGTGGGCAGGAGGGAAGTGGGGGCGCCTGGGGGAAGCAGCCAGGCTGGGATGGTCCCTGGTACCCTGCCAGCAGCAGTGGGAAGTGCAGGACGGCCCAAGTCCCACTGCCAGCAGGAGGGAGGACGCGTGGCAGAGGCACCAGGCTGAAGAAAGGCACGTTTTTCCCTCTGTTCTGGTTTGCTCAGGGTGATGCAGCGCTGGCAGCCTCAAGGCCCATCCCGGCATGTCCCTGTCCGTGTCCCTGCGTGTCCCGGCCCTGCTGAGCCCGCGCTTCCCATTGTGTCCGAATGCTCTGACTCATCGCTCTCTGCTCGCTCCAGTGCAATCCCGGCTCCCGGCGCTCCTGTTCCCCTGTGGGACAGCGATCGGGGCCGCTTCTCTTCCCGCTCTGCCCATCCCGCCTGCAGCTCAGCACCAGCGCAATCCTGCCCTGAATCCTTGGAGCTTAAAAATCCCCCTCCGGGTTGGATCTCTGCGTCCCAAGAGGGCAAACAGTGTCTGTGCTGGGGCTGGGTGTCTCCCTGGCTGCTCCTCTGGGTGGTTTCAAGCCCTGAGTGGTGCACGGAGCCATTCCCAGTGCAGGCTCTGGGAGTCCAGTCTGAAGCTGTGGATGAAGTTGGTGCCAGTTTCTGTGGGTTTTGCTCCCCCTGCCCAGCCCAGCAGTGCCAGCCTGACCCAGCTGATGCCTGGTGGGCTCTGAGGGCTAGCAGGGTTATGTGGAGGAATATTGTCCACGCTCCTCTGTAGATTCACAAATCCAGAGTGCAGGATCCCATAGGATGCCTTCAATTAAAAAAAAACAACAACAAAACACCCAGAAATAACCTAGAACAGCTGCCCCCAGGCTGCTGCTTCACCCTGCCGAGCCTGTTCAGGTGCTAAATCCAGCATGGCTGATTTTGGGACTGGGCATGACTTTTTTGGGGAGTGCACCGTTTTTGGGTGAGTACATCACTTTTTTTGGACGTGCATTTTAGGGAGAGCAGCGTGGATTCAGATGTTGCTTCCCACAGCATTTTCTAGCACTTGCAGGATCCTGAGACATCCAAGAGCCCTGGCAGGACAGGAAGTCAAGTGGGATGGGACAGGTGGGCTCTGTGAATCCCACTGGAGCTGGAAGGTTCCCACTGGAGCCAGGAGGTCCCCAGGGAAGCCAAGAGGATCCCCCACCCACACATGGCTGAGTCACTCCTGCAGGTTTGGCACACTCTGCAGTGTTTCACACCCACCACCCCCTGTCCTCCATCCCATCCAGGTGCCCAATTTCCTTTGGATTTGAGTGTAAGGAAGGAGTTAAGCAGCTACAGGCTTGTGTGGATTTGGGCCAGATATTTAAAGATCCGGGGCTGGGAAGGGAAAGGGGAGGTGTGATACTCCTCCAAACGCTCCCTGCAAACACCTCCGAGGCTCCCACTGCCGGTGCCTCCCCGCAGTGGCTGGTGGGGGAGAGGCAGAAAACGCCTTTCTCCTATTTATAGCTCTTCCACAGTGTCATTAGAATAATCTGGGATTGGAGAATGTTGCTGTGCAAAATTGCTTGGGAAGGTGGAAGTGAAAATGGGAAGGTTTGGGATGCTGCAGGGTGGAGGTGATGGGGATGGAGAGCAGACACGTGGCAGTGTCCAGTGGGAGCTGCCCAGGAGCTCCAGTGGTGGCAGGAACGATCCGTGCTGATGTGACACAGCAATTAATAGACACGTCCTTAATTACATCCCAGGAGAGGGGGGTTTAAATAGAGATGAGGCACCTGCCAGGGTGGGTTATCCAGGCCAATGGGACGTGCGCAGCCCTGGGCCAGTGCTGGGGATAGGTTTGCAGCCTTGTCAGTGATGCCACGAGGCTGCTCACCCTGTCCACAACTGAGTCCCCTCAGTGTCCTTGCAAATGCTGTCTGGAGCCTGATGTGTTGGGAATAAAATACATCAGCAAGAGCTGAGCTAGATGGAGGAGCTCAGCAAGGCCTTGTCAGGGAATGTCCTGCTGAACCAGGACCAAACCAGCAGAATCCACACCCAGAAGTGGCTCCCTCTGAGCCAGAGCTCGTGCAGGAGTCACAGCCCTGGGCACTGGCCCAGCTCACAGCCACTCTCCACCCCCCTTGGGCCACCCGCCCTCATCCTCCTCCTCCTCCTTTGCCCCTTGGACAACTTGGCAAAGTCCAAAGCTAAACATTAGCTCAGGTCTGGGAGCAGCTCCAGTGGTCAATGTGCTGCCTGCAGCCGTCCCCTGGCTGGTTGGACCTCGTCCCCTTGGGCTCAGCCTCTGTTTCTCCTCCTTATTTAAGGCACAGCCTGGTCCTTCTGCAGCTCCTGGGGCCAACCATCATTTATTCACCTTTTACCCAATCTGTGCCTGGAAAAGGAGCATCTCCCTGACACGTCTCCATGCCCCCACCAAAGCTCTTCCTCATTGTTCTGCTGCCTTTGCACCCTCCAGTTCCCCTTGCCCCCCTCCTCCTTTCAATCCCAGGAGCTTCACCATCCCAAAATTATCTGATTTCATATCCCAATCCCTGGCAAAAGCTGCAAATCCAAACTATTGGGTTTTTCTTTGGCAGCACTCTCGTCCTGGTGGGGGTTCACTGGGACCATCCTGAATTTGTGCTACCTCCATGCTGAGTCTTTTGTTTTCTTCTTGGCAAACAAGATGATGGGAAAAACAACTTGGGACGCTTGTGAGTGTGGCCAGGTTGGAGAACATCCTTCCAATCCCCAGCCCTCCTCTGTGCCAGGTTGGAGGTGGACCAGAGCATCTTCCTCTCCAACCTCAGAGGCTCATGGCAACCCCTGAGCAAGTGGTATTTAGTCTTGGAGGCTGAGTGGGACCCAGTGGGGTGTTTGGAGTGGGACCTTGGAAGCTGGTACCACAACCAAGCCAACTGGGAAAAAAGAGTCACCACCGCAGAGCAGAGTGACAGCCACGAGTCCCAGACCACCTCCCCTCCCTCACTCCTTGCCCAGACACAACTCCCTGCTCTCAGAAGGTCTTTTTTTGGGATAAACACCACTCAAGGCAGGGATGGCTCCTCCACCCCCCTACTATTGGCACCCCACCCCACCCATCCCGAGGGCTCCGCGGGCTCGGTTTGAGCGCCGGTGG
>JAOTBB010000268.1:60033954-60044798 GCA_025629985.1 Chamaetylas fuelleborni
TAATTGGATTTGGCCGCTGTGACAGAAGGGCCGGGGATTAGGGTGGAGGGGAGGAATTACGGGCGGGGGCGGGAGCTGCCCTCGGGGTCCTTTGTCCCCGAGGATTATTGGCAGGGGCTGAGGGCAGGGCTGGGTGTCGTGGTCGGGGTTGGATGTTCAGGAATTGCGGTCGGTGTAGCCGTGTTTGGTGTGATCACTTTGTCCCAGCACCGTGGGTGGCCCTGGGGAGGGTGTGGGGGCCGTGGGACTGACCCCTCATGGACAAACGTGCTCTGCTCAGGCTCGGAGATCGGTGCTGGCAGTGAAGGATGCTCCAGGTGCCTTTGTGGGAAGGAGGCTGCTCTGTCTGCATCCAAACCCAGGGTTTGCCCAATGCACCAGACACAAACAACTCGAAAGTGAACTAGCGAAAAAAAGAAAGCGTGGTGGTGCCAGCACTTGGGATTTTTGGAAATTCCCAGCTTGGGGAGGACACAGGATCTGCTCCAGGTCATCTGGGAGCTGATAAACTTGCCAGAGTGAGTTTATCCAACCAAACGAAAATTCGGAAGCCAATGGAGGTGAGAAAGTGACGTAGGACAGTAGCTGGAAGTCACCAAGTCACCTCCCTGCTCAGAGACCAGGCATCCCCTGGGTGAGCCAAATTCAACATGTGGCAGTGTGGGAATTGCAGAGGCAAATCCTGGGGGCAAATCCAAGGACTGGGTGAGGCAGCTCAGACCGTGTCACTGCTCACCCTTTATCTTTGCAGGCATCCCCTCCCTCCTCCCATATTTATTTTGGGAGACTGGAGAGATCACAGCTCTGTCCACACTGGTCTGCAGGACCCAAATCCATCTGGGAGAGCCGGGAGCTGCTCCGGGCAGGGCAAGTCAGAGCAGTCCAGGAGCAGGAAATACCTGCAGCACCTCACGGCAGGGATTACGGGCGTGGCCACCGGGGCGTGGGTGCCAGGGACAGAGAGACTCTGCTCCCAGACTCTGCTCCCAGACTGCTCCCAGACTGCTCCCAGACTCATGGCTTCAACTATAAAAAGAGGATGAGTGACCAAGGGATCAGGAGAAGTGCCCTTTGTACCTACTTTGGTCCAGCTCTCAGCAAAGAGACCATCACAGCCCAGGAGCTGAGGGAAGAAGCCCCAGCCTGCCTGAGGATGGCCAGAAATTTCCTTTTCCACCCAAATCTCCTTTTCCACCCCAATTCCCAGCTCACAGCCAATACCAGCAGGCCTGGCAAAGCCAAGGATGAGATTCACTCAGGGAGAGCTGGGTGGTTTCATGGGGATGGCAACACCACGGGCTCTGGGCTCTGCTGTGGGGTCTGTGGTCAGCCTGACAATCTTTGGATTTTTCCTGCAGGAGAGCAGGGAGGTTTCACACTGCCCAAGGCGGTGCTCAGCGTCCACCGTGCAGGAGTTAATTGGGTTTTCTTTATGTTAATTGTGAGGGGAAGTGAAGAATGCCCTTAATTAATTGGAGGGCAAATCAGCCATGCAGAACGGGCCAGATTTACCAACCCATGCACAAAAATCCCAGCTCTCCCCCTTGCCATAGCAACAGGAAAACGCAGGGGATTCTGCTCATTCAGCCAAAAATCCAGCCAGATACCCTCCTGTGTTACCCTCACTGGTGAACAAGTCATTCCCAGGGAAAATTAAGACTCAAAATAATAGTTTTTTGGGATTAAGGCTCCTGGAGAGGACTGGGTGCATGAAATGGTTGGGTTTGCCTTGTGCTGAGGGGTTTTGGTGGGACCTGGAGGAATCTTGTATGACCCAGTGCTGAGCCCTGGGAAGGTTTGTTCCAGGAGGGATGTGGTTCACTCCAGGTTCTCCCACCCCTCTTCCCAGCGTGACCTAAATCCATCTGTATGGGAAGAGGGGTGGGAGTAACATGCTCCCCTCTGCATAAATAATAATAAAAAAATATGCCCTAAAAAAATAACACAATTCACTCTTGTGAATCAAACTTTGGGAGCAGAGAGAGGCTTTGGAGAGACCCCAGAGCTCGCCTCCGCAGCCGCTCCCAGTGGGAAATTAGATGTTTTCTCCACTTCCATTCCAAGCCTGAAACATCCCTGCCGAGACAGCTGGTTCCACAGGTCCAAGAAAAAAAAACAAAAAACCCCTGTGTGAGTATGAAAATCATATTGAAAAGAGCTGAAATTTAATTAGGTCACATCCTTGTGATCTGGTGATGCAAATCAGTGCCTGGCACACCGAGGCTGTGCCTGGAAAATGTGACAGTGGTTAATGAGGAAAGCATGCCGGTGGGATTTCCCTCCCAAGCTGAACAGCTGGGGAAAACATCAGGAAAACTTTGTATCCCTCTGGATTGCTGTCAGCTGAAACCCTCCTGTGGGGCTGTTCTGGGCCTGGAGCAGAACAGGGGCTCCTACCTGGGGCTGGGGTGATGCTTGTTGGCATCAGGATGAATCAGTCACTGGACTGGTGCTGTCATTGCCACTGGAGCTTTCCCAGGGAGACCAGTGGGCACTGCCAGCCCCCAGCTGTGGGATGTGGGTCAGTGTTGATCCTCTGGTTCATCCATACCCACTGTGGTGCCATGGATTAACAAGTGAGTGCTGAAATTCGTGCCCCATTTTGTGGCGCTGAGATTGACCCCCCAACATCTCTGTGCTGGGGCTGATCCCACCTTCCTTTTGGGGAGAAAACCCAATGTTTTTTATACAGGCTGTCCAGGACATGTCCAGAGTATAAATCCATGGGGAGAACTCCTCACAGGACCCTTGGAGGATTTCTCATGATACCCCATATCTCTTGTTGCCTCTGGGTTCAAACAACTCTCCACTTCCTGCTTTGGCTCTGGAAAATGAAAGGAAAACCTTCTCCCAATCCTAGCAGCAGCTTTTCCACCACATTCCCATGATCCAGCCTCCTGCAACCCCACATGAGATGTCTCAGATATTTTACACACACTTCTAAGTCTCAGTTTGGGAGGAGAGAGCCGGGCCACAGCTCCATTGCTTGGCAACAGATTTCCTTCCCAAAAATCCCACCCCAAACCCAAGTGTTATATATAATTCAGTGGGAAGGCCCACAGGCAACGCCCTGAGAATGCTGTTGGGGCAGCCTGAGCTGTGAGAGGTTTGTGAAGGGGATATTTTGGGAAGAGAGGAGTTGGTGCCAGGAAGGCATGGCTGGGAAATGGGGAGGTTCTCCCAAGGCTTCACACTCATGTAAAGAAAGGGGAGAAATGCCCAGATCCAGTTCCTGAGTCTCCCACAAACCAAGAGAGGATGGTGTGTCTGCCCAAAAAAATCACATGGCAGCACTCAGAGGCACGTCAGAGCCTTTTTTTTCCTTGCCATGAGCCCCTGGAAGCCCAGAGGCTTCCCCTGGATCCCTGGAGGTGTCCAAGACCAGGTTGGACAGGCCTGGGATAGTGAAAGGTGTCCCTGCCCATGGCAGGGAGTTGGAACTGATGAGCTTTAAATCCCTTCAAAACCAAACCATTCTGGGATTCTATGTATGTGGTGTCATCAGGTTTATCTGATCCATAAAATCTGGGATTCATTCAACATAAATAGAGATAAAACTTTCCATTTATGTATATATATATATATATGAATATTTGCAATTGGATCCAGTAGAAGTCTTTGGGGTTTTTTCCCCTTTCCCTGAGCTCACCCTCAGCACAGAAATAGATTTAGATCCACATTTAAAGGTATTTCCATCCAGCTCTGGGCCTGAGCACAGCCCCACGCATGGACTGCAGCCAAGCTGAGCGTGTTGGATGTTGGCTCTGCTGCAGAAACATCATCCCATTCTTCTTTCCAAGAGCTCCAAGCTGACAAAGCAGCTGGCCTGGAAAGATGCTTAGGGAGCTCCAGCCCTGGATCACTCAGCCCTGGCAGCTGGGAAGAGCTGCTGGTCCTCCTGCTCCAGTTGGCCTTTTCCAGCTTTCTTTTGAGGGGACAGTACAGGTCCCACCAAAGCTCATGGGGAGGTTTGGGACCTGCTGGAGGATGCCAAATCCCCAACCTGCTGCTTCTCCTGGGTAAGGGATCCTGCGACCCAACACTCCACGTGCATCCCCCATCCAGCACAGACAAGGCCTTTGCCAGCACAAGCAATGCCAGCACAGCTGGAGTCTGGATTTCTTTGTGTATTTGGGAAGCAGCTTCCTATCTTGCATTAATTGTTTTGTTAATTGCCCTCATCCCTCTCTGCAGCGTCCCTGGGGGAGCGCTGATGATGCACTCGTTGGCCACGCTGGATCACCGGGCTTTTTTTTTATTTATTAGCTGGGATTACCTTCCAAACTAACAGGATTGAATATTTTTGTTCCACTTGGCCAAGCCCTTATTGACCGTGGAGACACAGAAATCGCTGCCACACACCCACGCCGAGGTCGGGGACGGGGCAGCCGGATCGACATCCCAAATCCAAAGGGACCCGGGGAAGCAGCAACTTGGGCATCACTTTTCCCTCTCTGCTGCTCCAAATCCTCGCTGCTGGCATTAACAGACTCCAGACACGCTGTATGTGCACGTACATTCCTTGGCCATGCGATCAGACCGGAAAAGATTGCCTTCAGCCCAGGAACCGCAGCGGGAAGGAGGCTGGGAAGAGCTGTGCAGTCACCGGGGCGGGAGCGCTGCAGCCTCCAGAAAAGCTGCAGTCAACACTTTTTTTTTTTTTTAGGAGACGTGGTGCTAAAAGAGGAACTGCTGCGGGACGCGCGGATGGAAAGGCTGAGATGGGTGTGTGTGGAGGGGGAAGTGCTGTTATTTTGGCAAAATCCCTCTTTCCTCTCGCAATTCTCCCTGCGGGAGGACTTCGTGCAGCGCGGGCGCCTGTCCGTGAGTCCGAGCCCCTCCCAGGAGCCCGGGCCGTGTCAGGACCGCTCCCATGGGCACGGCCGGGTCACAGAGTGCCCGAGAGCACTGATCCTCTCCCCTCCGAGCTCGCTCCCAGGCCAGAAAATGCCCCAAGCACATTCCAGGTGGGAACCGCAGCCGGATCCAGGCTCCATCCCCGTGTCTGGAGGGCAGCAGGGTCCCGGTCCTCACAGAGTCTTGCTCCAATCCCTCAAGCCTTGTGTTCCAGATCCCACTCTGCTCCCATCAAACAGAACCTCCATTTGGGGAGCTCAGCATCCCCAAAACAGCTCCAGCCCCCGGACATCAGGAGTTTTGGGAACACCATCGTGTCCAAGCACGGGTGCTGGGGCAGGAAGGCGCCGAGCTGTGCGCTTTTGTCTTCCATGCTCCAGCAGCCCAAGCCCGGGCCAGGAGCCCGTCACTCACTCACTCACTCACCGGTGCCGCACCGGAATTTGCATAATTCCAATTATGTTTCCAAAACGGGGAACAGGCTCTGACAACAACTCTGCAGTGCCTCGAACAATCAGAGAAGATGGAAAATCGTTGTCTCGGACCTGATGGCCCCGCAAGCGCCTTGCGCTGGCACCGAGTCAGCGGCGGGATTGCGGCGTGGGAAAGGATGCGGCAGTCCGCGTTTTGCCATCGAAACCGATGGATACAAATGTGTTTGAGGAAGAACGAGCCTCTCCCAGGCACTGCCTCTTTGTCCTCTTGTCCCTTCATCCTCCACCCCTGCCTCCCCCAGGGTCATCCCAGCTACCACGGCTTCTGCCTTTCCCAGTTTTCCTCTCTACCTGGAGGCAAAAGAAAAGCAGGAATGCCGGAGCCGGCTGTGAGTGCCCTTGGTGTGTTGAGCCATCGCTGCTCACGAGGCGGGCGCAGCAGGATATTTGATCTCCGTGAGTCACCTGTCCCTCCCTATCTGCCTTCTGCAGGTGCTCCAGCCTGAACTGCAGGTTTGGGAACGGGCTGCACCGGAGCCACGCAGCTGCGGTGTCCCGGAGCCTTCCCCGCTGCCGCCGCCAACATTTTTGGCAACCTGGGAATGCCGGGGAGTTGGCAGGTGTTAAACACACAGATCCCATGCCTTAAATAGCACCTGCATTCCCAGGGGCGGATGCTGGAGGGGGGACAGAGCCCAGGAGGAAGCTGCGGGTGCCCCGAGCCTCCTCTGCAGACTGCGGAACCGGCGGCAAAACACTCCCCACCTGGATCTGGTGTTTAATTGCCCGCGGTTAATTGGCAATCCAAGGGAGGAGGAAGCTGCATGGAGAGACGTCAATTCATAAACCCTCAAGTGTTGGGAAGCTTCAGATTTTCCGAAGGCCCGAAAGGAGCCCGGTGCTGAATAATGCATCAGGCTGCCGAGAATTGGTAAACACCAGAACCAGTTAATCCACAGATCCCTCTCGGATGCCAGCACTCCTCCAGTGTCAATGTGATCAACCAGTTTCACTACTGAGAGAGTTCCCGGGAGCTGGAGAGCCTGGAGAGGGGAAGGAGGAGCTGTGGAGCCCCTTCTCCCCCATGGCAGAGCTGGGCTGGGGGGACACTGGGATGGTGAGGAGGGAAAAAGCAAGTGTGGCATTAGAGCAGGAGGTTCCAGGCTTTGACCTGGAGACCTTGGGTCAGGGAAACTCACAGGCAACTCCAAACAAGGTGGAAAGGCTGCAGCTCATCCTGGTGGGGAGGTGCATCCCCCTCCAAAAATCATCATAATGGCCAGGATGAAATGAAAAGCTGGGAAGTTTTGGTGCTGTGGTTAAAAGTGTAACCTCACATCCAGGGGAAAATGCAGAGCAGGATTTCTCAGAGAGGCATCAGCCAAACAGGTACAGCAGGAGCTGGGATCCTGAGATTGCAGGCAGGGTTCCTTAAAGGAGAACACACCTCTGCCCTGCTCCCTGCAATATTCCCAGCCCTCCCTAAAGAGGCCGGAGCGCTGCAGCCAACGTGGCCAGGAGCAGATCCAAAGCAGAGCAGCAGGAGAGCAGCAGGAGCATGGCCAGCACCCAGAGCCCAGCCTGGATGGTGACCCTGGCTCTCAAATGCCACATACTCAAAATGTTTGGAGGGAAGGGCTGGAGGACTTTGGATTCATTAACGAGTCCAAGGTTGTAAGATGAGCCAGAGATCCAGGGACAGCTCGTTGGCAGCGATTCAGCTCCTTCCACAACGCAGCGCTGGAGGCCAGCGGCTTCCACACCAGCCCTTGCTGAGCTTGGCTCTTCTTGCAGCGAGCAGATGCCAGGGAAACTCATCCCAAACCTTTGTGTCAGGCAGCAAGGAGCCACCGAGCACACCAGCAGCGTCTGTCCTGCTGCTGCCCCTCAGCCCCCCACCCAAATGGTTCTATTTTCAGTGCTGATGTGAAGCCCGGTCCATTCTGAGTCATCACAGCCCAAAAAACTCGTTATATTGAAAAGATGAGTGGCTCCAGAATATACAGGGTGGAATTGGAACACTGAACAGGCATTCTTTGGAGGCAAAGGTAAAGCCAACTCCCTGCTGGCCTGCCAGAGCTCCCTCTCGGCAGTGTGAGGCGGGTGCTGGGGTTGGTTACAGCCAGGGCAGCAGCCTGAAAGCCACAAGAACGTGATAGGAAAAGCTTCCTGGAGAGCTGGGTCAGTTCCAGCCTAATCCAGCCCCTGTGGGGAAAGACATCCTGGCAGATGTTGAGCTAATGGGATAACTGCATCTCGCTCCAGCGGTGCATGGTGGTGGGAAGTCCCCAGCCACGGGCTCATGCAGCTCCACAGGAGCCCCCTGCTTCCAAGGGGAAAATGTACAGAGCTCCTCAGGGCAAAAATAACAAATATCAACAGAACAGGGACTTTGCAGTCCCACATTCCACCCACAAAGTGCAAAGTCTCCCTTGGAGCAAGCACACCAAGCCAGCAGTGCTGCTTGCTCCAGTTATGAGCTGTCAGCACCAGGCATGGCAGAGCCTGGAACTCCCAGCCTTCGTGGAATGAGTTCCTTCCCCAATAGCAGCTTTGCAGGAATGGCAGAGGTATTTTGGGGCTGGACTGGCACTGGATGCTTCCCTCTGCTCCTCTCTGTCCCCTGCAGTGATGACCCAGGCAGGTGCCTTCCTCTGATGGACCCTTGTGAGATGAGAATTGCTGGAGCTCAGCCACAAAAAATGCAATGCTGTCTTCTCAAAAATCCCAGATAATCCTGGGAAATTGCTTCCCTTGCTTCTGAGGTCTCCCAGCCAGCCCATCCCTTGTCCTACTCTCTTGTAACTACAGAGGCTACTTGAGGTTTTCCCCTTTTCCCCCCAAAATGTGAAACAACCCTCACAGCCAAGAATTCAGGCTCTTTTCTACACCTTGGCTCCCTTCTCTTCTCTGTTTAACCACAAGGGAGTTTTCACTCACTGAAAGGCAGCTGGAGCTCAGGGATCCTGTACGGATCCAGGAGTTGGTGGCACCCCTGGGGGTTGCTCTCACCTGAAAACCTCTAACAAAAACGAAGTGTTTTAAGTGTTACCAATTTCCAAGCATCACCAATTTCCATCTCACAGGACACACATTAAACCCTGCTGAAGCATTTTTCCTAACTAAAGCTGAATTGGAAGGTGCAACTAAAAAAACCAGGAACAGAGTGAAGTGCAGCCTCTGGAAGGGAAAACTTGAGGCAAAGCAGCGACCAGAGCCTGTTAAACCACTGTGAGACTCAGCAGTGACTCACATCTTGACTTTTTTCCCCCTCCTTTCTTAAGGAGGCCAGAGATACCTGTTCTTAAGCAAGAGCTGAGCCACTTCCTGGACAACCCCCATTTCCCGCCTGTAAAAACCACCTTCCACAGAGCTGCTGGGCTCTGACTCACCCCTGCACCTTCCAGAGCTGACACAGGGTGAAAAACGACACCATTCTGCTCTTGGGGTGCTCCCACTTTTGAAAGGGAGATGGATTGTGAGGCTGCACCTCGGCCTGAAGCCCGGAGAGCCTTTGCTCAGACATAATTCCGAAACACGAGCGGTGCCGGAGAGCAGGACCTCAGAAGAGGAACTGAGTCACTCAGCAGAGGTGACACTCGCTCACCAACAGCCCCTGGGAGCTGATGCTTCCCCACGAGACGAGGGGAAAGTTTTTTTTTAACTTCCAGAAAGCACCAAAGCTGAGGGGATTTCAGATTCCCCACACTGAGCCTGTCAGGTTGGACAGATATTAGAAGCAAATCCAAGATAAAAAGCACAACAGTGTGTTAGGGGGAAGTCTGAGTCACAGTGCTCACACCGAGGCTGCTTCCACATGCACAGCAAGTTCTCTGCTCCTGCAGTCCCTTTTTTCCCATTCCCAAACCCCAGGGAGAAGGGAGATCACCTCAGCTCCACCAGGCTCTCACAGCCCTTGTGCCCAGCTGTTCTGACAAGAGTTTTAAAGCGAGACACATTCCTCGGGAGGGACTTGCATTAGCAGGGCTAATTTCCAGTTAGGAATGGTGGGCAGAGTTTTCCCAAGGCCTGTCCATGAGGACAGGGCCCTGGGAGGGGGGCAGAGCCCTGCTGAGGGCTGAGTCACGCCGTGGTCCCAGCTCGGGCTCAGCGCACTCGATGGGACACGATAAGCGCCGGCATTTTGAAATGTGACTCACAGCCCCAGCCAGAGAGACACCGGTTCCCCCTGCTTGCCTCCCAGCTCCGAGGAGTTTAATTAAGTCAGAGCAAGTTCATTTACACAGCCACACCCTGGACTGACAGCCAGGCAGAGCCTGAACGCCCTGGAAGGGGAAGGCTCCACGAAGAATCACAGCCCCATGGCCCCTGTGCTCACCTGGCTGGAATCATGGAATGGTTTGGCTGGGAAGGGACCTCAAAGCTCAGCTCGATCCATAGGCAGGGATGCTGCTCACTAGACCAAGTAATGATGCTTCTGAGCATTCCCAAAGCTTTGCAGCAAGGAGACAGTTCCAGGGCTGTGCCTGGCCTGGCACCTGCAGCTGTGGGTGCAGCCTCAGAGCCCCGGCTGTGACCCCGCTGCCTGTCCCAGGGGATGGCAGCTGTCACTGATCCATATCCCACTGCTCCCCAGCCCCAGCACCTGCCCAAGTCCTTTCATCGGCTCACTCGTGTCCTACTCAGGCACCACAGAGTCCCAACGTCACATCTGTCACTCCACAAGCTCCCCTAGTCACTATCAGCCCCTTTGTCCATCCCTGCACATTCCACACCGGCCTCCTGGCCGCCCTTCCCAGGGAATTTCCTCCCTGGAACGGGGCAGTGACCGTCCCTCCGTGCCCTCACCTCCCCAGGGCACCTGGGGCTGGCACCGAGGATGGAGAACCCTGACGATAAAGTTTGCTCAAGTGGGAATATTAAAGCAGCATCCTCCTTTTCCACTTAGAGTCTCTCATCTAAATCTCCAAGGAATCACAGCCAGGCTTCCAATCTGGGAGATGCAGAACAGAGCCTCTTTATGGCAGCACAAGGCCCAACTCTTGGCACCACATTGCCCCTTTCTGCTTCTCTCATAATTCAATGTAAGTAACATACCAGGAGAGCTCCGCTGTATAATTGCTTTATTTTCTGCTTATTAGTTCTTTACCAACACTACAGCCATATTGAGAACACAAAATTCCTGGGTACTTCAGTCAGGGAGATCACAGGCCACAAACTCAGTCACTTGGTCGGACACGATTGAACGCCATTCAAAACTTACTCCATAAATTCACACGAACACAAATCGATGCACTTGGAACTCCAGACTGGTTTGTTTCGTACAGAATTCCCACTTTATCCTACTGACAGCCACCACCTCGTGCTGAGGTCCAGCTACAGCCTAGAAAGGACGTGTTGGATGTGAAACCTGTGGGTTTTTGCTCGGTGGCCACAGCTGTTTATTTCTGACAGCTCTGCCACACCTTCCAGTAACTTTTTCTCCCCCATCTCTTCCTCCCCGCTCCCCCCCACCAAAAAAAAAAAAAAAAAAAAAAAAAACCAGAAGTCAAAGCAATTTTTTTTAACCTAAAAAAAAGAATTAAAAATTTA
>JAOTBB010000268.1:60069723-60084847 GCA_025629985.1 Chamaetylas fuelleborni
TCCTGGAGGGAGGATGGGCTGTGGAAAGATAAAGATGATTGCCCCAGCTGGTTTAAAGATGGCCCATTAGCAGATAACATGTGCCAGGAGATCAGGGTCACTGCCCCACCTGGCTGCAGCAGATGGGGACAGAACACACATTGCTGGTCACATCAACCCAACACAGCCACCACTTCAGTCCGTTCTTGGATTTCTTCACCACTACTTCCATTTTTCTAAAAGCCACTGCTGAGCTGTTCAGCTGCAGTGGCTGCAAGCTCCTCCTTTCCCCAAGGAAGCTGACCAGCTGAAGGGGGAGCTGATTGAGATGAACCTGGAGGTGGTGGGCAGGGCCATCCAGGTGGTGCGCAGCGCCCTGGCCAACCAGATCGACTGGAGCGAGATCGGCGCCATCGTCAGGGAGGCCCAGGCCCAGGGCGACCCCGTGGCCACGGCCATCAAGGAGTTAAAGCTGCACACCAACCACATCACCATGCTGCTGAGGTGAGTGCGTGCTCAGTGCCTCATCCCACACTGCAGCAGCAGCTTTGGAGATTAAAAAAATACCCCAAAATGTCTTTTTTATTCTCAGAAGTTTTGGTATAAAAGCTGGGATGTGGCAAAGTTCATTTCACTTTTAGAAATGTCAGTTTATAGAATAAACTTGTTTTCACTCAGTTCTTTGGGTTGGAAAAATTGGGCTCTTTATCTTCTGCTTTTGTTTTCTTTTTCCCCCCCAAATTTGGCTGACTCCAAGACAAAAAAAGGGTTGGCACTTGAAGCATTCCAGGGCTTCCTGTTTCTGCACAATGAAGAGAGTTTAGAGGCTCCTTGGGCCGTTCCCAGACTTCTGAGAGAATTAAATTAAGAGCACATTGCACCAAAGATTAAAAATTAATCAGTTCCTTATCTTAGTCTTATGTTATCATGTGTTTTCAGGAACCCCTATGTGTTATCTGAAGAGGAAGAGGAGAAGGACGATGCTGATGTAGAGAAGGAAGAAACAGAAGAACCAAAGGGAAAAAAGAAAAAGAATAAAACCAAACAGTTGAAGAAACCTCAGAAAAACAAACCCTTATTGGTTGATGTTGATCTCAATTTGTCTGCCTATGCCAATGCTAAAAAGTAAGATTTTTCAGTAAATGTGTGTTTCTGTAGGAGAAATTTCTCTGGGTGTGCAGTTGTTGGTGATAATATTGCAGGAGGAAGGATTTTGGGAACATCTTGTTAAAAATAAGAGTTAAAAGTTGAAATAGCAGCTTGTCCTGAGCTCTGGGATGGGAGTTTCACTGGTGCAGAGCAGTGCTCTGTGGCTGTGACAGTGATTGAGTTTAGAGTCCAGTTCTGCCCATGGAGTGAAATGCAGAGGCCTGGGATTAGTGGGGTTGGGATAAAGGAGGGGACTGCAGGGATTTCAGGGACAAACACTTGTGTTTCACAGGTACTACGATCACAAAAGACACGCAGCCAAGAAAACTCAGAAGACAGTGGAAGCTGCAGAAAAGGTATTTATTTCCCTTGGATTTTAGAAGATATTTAAAAGGAAAATCCCTCCCTGGCAGTGCTCAGTGGGAAATCCTGACCTGATCTCAGCAGCCCTAACAAAACATGAAAGGGAGGAACAATCACCCAGGGCTGTTTTATTCTGGACATTTGGAGCTCAGTGGAGGATTGCAGATCCCTGATGGATCCTCCTTCTCCACCAGTAGCATTGGGAACACTCAGAGCAGGTGGAGGTACTGACTGAGGCAGGACTTGGAGTGGAAAATCCTTCCAGTCCAAGAGCTGAGCATTGCAGGGAGCAGCTCCCCAGGCTGGAGTTTTAAGAGCAGCTATCTCACAGGAGCAGGGCTGGGTGGAGCCTCCTCTGTGATCAAATCCAGATCCATTCCCACCAACTTTCCCAGTGTTCAGTTGGGAATTCTGTGGTTCCTGCTGGATGGTGATGGTGCTTTCTGTCCAAACAGGCTTTTAAATCAGCTGAGAAGAAGACAAAGCAAACCCTGAGGGAAGTTCAGACAGTCACCACCATCCAGAAAGCCAGGAAGGTTTATTGGCAAGTACAGCTCCATTGTCCTTCTCTTGTGTCCTGTGTCAGGATGGATCTTCCCTGGCTTAGGAGTGGAGCTATTTAGGATTTTTTTGTGTGGAGTCTCCTTAAAGATGCTTCTCAAAGTCAGAGCATCCCAGAATGGTTCCCAGGGACAGCAGCCCAGAGAAGCTGTGGCTGCCACATCCCTGCAAGTGTCCAAAGCCAGGTTAGACACTTGGCTTGGAGCAACCTGGGACAGTGAGAGGTGTGGTCCAGTGGGACTGGAAGATCTTTAGGGTCCCTTCCAACCCAAACCATTCTGGGCTTCTGTGCTTTAAAAAAGAACCAACAAATGACACAAAACCTCAAAGGTTTTAATCACCTAATGGCTGAATCATTAAAATAAAAATAAATAGGAGGATGTGGTGATGGTGCTTCCTCCAAACCTCACTGCCAGTGATGCTGTAGTTGTCCCATGCCTTGTTTTTGTGTCCCTGTGGATGGAAGTAAAAATATTTTCAGTGTCATAAATTGTAGATGCTGAGATGGATATTCTGAGTTTGGTATCAAAAACCACCTGTGCAATGTGCTGTTAGTTCCAGGTGTTTCTCACACTGTGGATTTGCTGGAATTTGGCAGGTTTGAGAAGTTCCTGTGGTTCATCAGCTCTGAGAATTACCTGGTCATTGCTGGCAGGGATCAGCAGCAGAACGAGCTCATCGTGAAGCGCTACCTCAGACCAGGTGAGTCCGTGGAGGGGAGGTGTGGATTGTGTGAATTGCCCAGTTCTGGGAGTCTCCAGGAGTCACATGGGAAGGTCTCTCTGCTTTGTCCTTGAGCTGGGCCTTGGATCAAAGGGAATTTTGGTGGTGGGAGTTCCTCTGGTGCCATGGGGCGAGAGCAGTTCCTCAGGAGCAGAGGAGCTGATTCCCATGGGACAAGGATGGACTAAAAGGCTTCTGTGTCCCCACCCTGCCCCTTGCAGGGAGACCTGGCACTTCCAGCTGACATTAGAGCCTTCCCTGGCTCTGGGAAAGTGTGGATCTGACCCATCTCCTGTTTCCCAGGGGACATCTACGTGCACGCGGATCTGCACGGAGCCACCAGCTGCGTGATCAAAAACCCCTCAGGTACCTGGTGGGGACAGGAGCTGGCATGGGATGGATTCTTTGGCATTCAATCCTTCCTGGGGAGCTGGCAGGCTGGGTTAGGGCAGGATTGACCTGAGTGGTGTGCTGGTGTCCCCAGGTGAGCCCGTCCCCCCGCGGACGCTGACGGAGGCCGGGACCATGGCGCTGTGCTACAGCGCTGCCTGGGACGCCCGCGTGGTCACCAGCGCCTGGTGGGTCTCCCACAGCCAGGTGAGCACTGCAGGAGGAGCTGCCCAGGCACAGCATCCCTGTGCAGTGCCTGGAACACTCAGGGAACATCAGGGAGATGGGATGTGACCACAGACAGGAGCTGCTGGGTGCAGATCAGACTTGTGTGGGAGAGTGTGGAGATCACACCAAAGTCGTGGTGGTTTTATTCCCTGAATGCTCCTGAGGATATCCTGAGTTTATTTCCTGAGTTACTCACCCAGGACTCCTAAAACACACACTGGTAGTGTGTGATTGGATTGGAACATCCCTTAGGAAAATTCCCTGCAAAGGAGAGGAAGAGCCCCTTGGATATGGGGTTCTGCAGAGCTGTTCCCAGGAGTTCAGCTCTTGTTGAACCAATGTTTCTCTGGCTGCTGTTGTCACCTGATGTTGCCTTCTGTCATAGAGATTTTTTACAGTTTATCCTGGTTTCCTTTTAGGTTTCTAAAACTGCCCCCACAGGAGAATATCTCACTACTGGGAGCTTCATGATCCGAGGTGAGGCACAGGGGAACAGTGGGAATGGGATGTTTTCCCAAAGGGGCTGGGCTGTCCTGCAGAGGCAGCAGATCCCACTCTTCTCCCAGAAATCTGTTGGGAATGGCTTAGTCTGAGTATCAGGCAGCTGCAGCAGCTGAGCCCTGGGCAGAAGTTCATTAACTCAGCTGCTTTTGAGCTCTCCTGTTCTCATCCCAGAGATAAAACAAGCCCTGGTGTAATTTTTTGGTCGCCTAAAGCCTCTGGTAAAAATGAACTTTGGGAGTACATCCTGCAAGCATGGCTGCTAAACCTCCTCATGAGACACTGCCTTTGTTTTTCAGGGAAAAAGAATTTCCTTCCACCTTCCTATCTGATGATGGGCTTCAGCTTCTTGTTTAAGGTACAGCTCTTCCCATGCACCTCCTGCTGGCTTCTGTAATTTGCTTTGAGCTGCAGGAGGCTTATTTTCTGCATGTGGTTTATCAGTATATTCCCAATTAATTCTTTTCCCATTGGGACAAATCCCATAAAAGGCTTCTTGCTGATAATGACTCTGCTTTCATTTCCATCTCAGCCCATTTCAAACAATTCATTTCAGACAGACTCTGGACCCTCCTGCCTCTGCAGGGTTGTTATCCCAGCTCTGTTTGGAGCCTGGAAATGTTCTGGGAATCTGGGAGTGCAGCTCTGTGTGTCACCCTGACTTCTGAGGTTGGCACACTTGGGTCTGGTTTCATTTTCTTGCCTCTTGATGGCAAAAAGTGTTAAAAAAGGGGAAGAAAAAGCTGAGTGAGGTGTTCTGTGAACATCACCAGAATGACACAGAGGCTCCTGGTTTTTAGGTGGATGAAAGCTGTGTCTGGAGACACCGGGAGGAGAGGAAGGTCAAAGTCCAGGATGAGGATCTGGACACGGTTTCCAGCAGTGCCAGTGAGCTGGTGGCTGAGGAGGTGGAACTTTTAGGTACAGTGGGAGGGGCTGGTGCTGTGGGTGCTGCTGGGGGGATCCTTCAGGGTCTGGGCCATCCCAGAGTTTGGATCACTGATGGGACAAGGGGAATGGCTTCCCACTGCCAGAGAGCAGGGAGATGGGTATTGGGATGGAATTCCTGGCTGGGGGGGTGGGGAGGGGCTGGGCTGGAATTCCCAGAGCAGCTGTGGCTGTCCCTGGATCCCTGGCAGTGCCCAAGGCCAGGCTGGGTGGGGTTGGAGCAGCCTGGGACAGTGGGAGGTGTCCCTGCCATGGCAGGGGTGGCACTGGATGGGACTTAATGTCCCTTTCAGCCCAAACCTTTCTGGGCTGATGGATCAGTTTGGTGTTCCTGTGTTTTCCTCCCTGGGTGCCCCAGATGGAGGAGACAGCAGCAGTGAGGAGGAAAAAGCTGAAGGTGAGGAAGCTCCAGAGGATGTGGAAGCCACAGCTGAGAGTACCCATGAGGAGGGTGTTGCTGAGCTGGAGCAGGGAGGAGGGAACACTCCTGCTCCAGAGGCTGACTCTGAGGAGGATGGAGAATCTGAGGAGGAACATCCAGAGCCAAAGAGGGAGGTGAAGGAGGAAGAGGTGAATTATCCAGACACCACAATTGACCTGTCACACCTTCAGTCCCAGAGGTGAGAAGCAGGGCTGGGGGCACCTGAGGGTCTCCTAAAACTGCCAGGACAAGGCTGGGATGAGTGTCCATCCCTTCTTTCCATGCTCAGCCATGGAAATGCTGCCTCATTTTCCTTCCAGGGCACTCACAGCTGGGAGCCCTGAGCTGCCTGTGCTGTGCCAGGGCTGCAGGAGGCTGTGGGATGAGCTCCTCTCGCTGTGTCCCTGACGTGGGAGCAGGGACTGGGGGGTGCTCCTGGGGCTGTGTGCCTGGGGAGCTGCTCATGGGACTCTCTCAGTGCCCAGGCTGTGTGAGAGGAGCTGGCAGAGAGCTGAGATTGTTTTCTAAAGTGAATCCCAGCATTCCTGCCTTTTCCAGTCACCAGAGCTGGGATTGCCAAGCTCTAGAGAGCTGAAGGTTACAGCCAAGCTGCCCAAGTTTGTGCTGTGGTTGGTGTGTCCATGGTGAGCTGCCCTGCATCTGCTGATGAGCTCCTTTTCCATCTCCCCACAGATCCCTGCAGAAAATCATCCCCAAAGAGGAAGAGCCCAGCTTGGTAAGGTCCCAGCTCAGATGGGTGGCCCAGAGCAGTGGGAGCTGCTGGGCAGGACCTGCCCTAACCTGCCTTTCCCTCCTCAGAGTGACAGCAGGGCCCAGGGCCGGAGGCACCTCTCTGCCAAGGAGAGGAGGTGAGAGCCAGGGGGAGTTCCAAGGAATCCCAGGTGGTTTGGGTTGGAAGGGAGCTTAAATCCCATCCCATTCCACCCCCTGCATGGGCAGGGACACCTCCCACTATCCCAGGCTGCTCCAAGCTCTGTCCAACCTGGACACTTCCAGGGATCCAGGGGCAGCCACAGCTGCTCTGGGCAAATTCCCCATTCCCTCCCCATGTCCTGGGCACAGACACATCTGCAGCCACTCCCAGCCTGGCTGATCCATGCCCATTGTCCATCCTGCATTTCCAGGGTGAGGTGCTGCTCATATTCCTTTGGGAATGCTGCCTGAGAACACTTGTGGGCTGGAGAGGTTTTTCTGAGGAAGCTTGTTTCCCTGTGGCAGGGAAGCAGGGTGAGAATGCTGTCAGGAGAGCAGCAGCCTCTCTCATCACAACAAATGAGGCTGTTGTGATTGTTCTTCTTAGAGAAATGAAGAAAAAGAAGCAGCAGAACTCTGAGAACTCGGAGCTGTCTGAAGAGAAGCAGAAGGAGACAGAGCCAGAGACCCAAGCTGCAGCTGCTCCCAACAGCCACAAGGCTGCTCCAGCCCCTCAGCCCATCAAGAGGGGCCAGAAGGTGGGCAGGGAACAGGGGGATCCCTGGACTGAGCTGTTGGCGTGGAAGTATGGACAGAAATGCCAGATTTCCCAGACACCCATGGCTGCCTGGTGGTGCCTGGTGGTTTCAGGAGGATGGTAGTGGGGGTTAGCACAGAGCTCACTGGAACCAGTCCCTTGCTTACTACTCTGAAGGAGTTTGGGATAGTGGGAAGAAAGGAGCATCTGTGGGATCAGCATCTGTGGATGGAGTACTGCTAAAAGTTGTCATTTCTGAAGCTGGTGGTGTTTCCTCCTGCAGAGTAAAATGAAGAAGATGAAGGAGAAGTACAGGGACCAGGACGAGGAGGACCGGGAGCTCATCATGAAGCTGCTGGGGGTGAGGGGGGAGCTGGGCCTTCCCTGGGGTGTGGTGGCTCTGGCCACCAGCCCTGACCACCTGTGTCACAACAGTCTGCAGGCTCCAACAGGGAGGACAAGGGGAAAAAAGGGAAGAAGGGGAAGACAAAAGAAGAGGCAGCAAAGAAGCAACAGCAGAAAACCAAACCTGTGCGTCGTGCAGCCGGAGGGGGCAAGGAGGCCCTCCCAGCAGGAATTCTGCACGAGGCACAGGAGCTGGTCCTGGATGAGCTGCAGGAGGAGAAGGTGAGGAGTGGGATGGGAAGGAAGGTGAGGAGCAGGAGGGGAAGGTGAGCAGCTCTCTCCTCTCCTCACTTGTCCATGTCCATGTCCATGTGTCTGTCCCTTGCTGGGCTCTCCTGGCTCTCTCCCACTCAGAGGCTGAGCAGCTCCCCACAGATTTGGGCACTGTGCAGAGCTCTGGCTGTTGCCAGGGCTCAGGATTCCAGCCCAAAGCTCTGCAGCAATCCCTGTGCTCATCCTGTTCCCAGCACAGAGCTGGGGCTCAGAGGATCGCAAGGATCCTGTTCAGCCAACACCTCCCCCTCAGCTGGGCTGGAACTGAGCTCCGAGCCCTGTTGGTGGCATTTGGGATCTCTGAGCCTCATCTCCCTGCTCCCAGCTCAGCGTGTGCCAGGCAAATTAAGAGGTTACAAAGAAACACTCCACCCTCCCACCCACAGCAAAGTGCTGCTCTTACCTTGGTTGTGAAACGAGTTCAGTTCTCCTTGCAGCGAGAATGGGGCTTTCTGGGGCCTGCTGAGTAAAGAATTTATTTGGGACAGGGGAGGAAGAAGCAGCTCTGTGGTTTCTGCAGCCCTGATGTGTCTGTCCTCTGTTTGTGTGTGCAGGAGGAGCAGGACCAGGAGCAGCCAGGACTGGAGGTAAAGAAATGCTCAGTTCTGTAAGTGCTGGGATGTTCCTGCTGGGACTGGGACATGTGGGAGCCCTCCACGACTGCTTGAACCCACCTTAATTGCATTTTTAAAAATTGACCTCCTTTTCTGCCTGCCCTGCTCATCTCCACATCCTCCATAAACCCAGAGCTGCCCCCATGGATGTTTGCCCTTGGTTCCTGCCTTGGTGGCTCTGGGCTGGAGGGTGACGCAGTGAGCAGTGCAGGTTCTTCTTCAGTTTAGAAGTTTATTTACGTACAAAATTGCTTCAAACTTTTCTGTAATTACTTTTGTGTAATTACAGGCTGTGGGTGTTGCCCATGGTTGGGAACAAGCGAATTCCTTTGAATTCCTTAATGCAGGAGGATAACGGGGAAGCTTTGGGTGATCCTGTAACTCCACTGGGGAAGATCCAGCAAAGGATGGGATTTTAGTGATGAAACAGGATCAGTCAATTGGGAATTTCATGCTCATGGACCCATGGAATGGTTTGGGTTGGAAGGGCTGGTCCCAGTGGAGCTTTTGTGTCCCAGGACAGTGAGGCCCTGCTGGACTCCCTGACTGGGCAGCCCCACCCCGAGGACATCCTGCTCTTTGCTGTCCCCATCTGCGCTCCCTACACAGCCATGACCAACTACAAGTGAGTGGCAGCTCCTTCCTGGGAGGGGAGGTGCTGAGTTTGTTTTGTTGACAGAAACCTTTCCTCTGGGCAGGTATAAAGTCAAGCTCACTCCAGGCACCCAGAAGAAGGGCAAAGGTATGAGAGCCCTGAGCCCTTTCCTGTGCTCTGCCTGCTGAAGCCAGTGTGCTTTTCCAGCCTGTTTCACTCTCCCCTGTGTTTTTCCAGCTGCCAAGATTGCCTTGCACAATTTCATGCAGTCCAAAGAAGCCAGTGCGCGAGAGAAGGATCTGTTCCGCAGTGTCAAGGTGAGGCTTGGCTGCACTGGCTGTGTAACAGCAGCAGCACAAGGGCCACAAGTGCCACTTTGGGAGGAAATGCTGCCAAAACTCAGGGTGCTGGTGGGGTTTTTGTCAGTACTCCTGGGGAAGGTCACAGAGTCCTGCAATGGTTTGGGGTGGAACGGATCTTAAAAACCACCCCACTCCATGGCAGGGGCGCCTCCCACTGTCCCAGCTGCTCCAAGCCCTGTCCAGCCTGGCCTGGACACTTCCCAGCTCCTCTGGGAAAGCTGAGCTGCCTGGGCTGGGAAGGACCATGAGGAACTGAGCCTTTTGTTTCTGCACTGTGGCACTGGTCTGACAAAAGCAGCATCTTCCAAGAAACCCTCTGGGTTTGGGAAGGGGAATTCCTGGAGCAGGGGCAGGAGTTGGAGCTGAGGTTGGAGGTGTCCTGTGCCCCTCTGTCCCAGCCAGAGCCAAGGAAAGGGATCCCAGTGCTCCAGAAAGGCTTTTTCCTGCTGTGCTCAATTCTCCCCTCTCATGTTTCCTAGGACACAGATTTGTCAAGAAATATTCCTGGGAAGGTGAAAGTGTCTGCACCTCACCTCCAGAACATGAAGAAGAAGTGATTCCATGCTGGGAGCCTCACCCTCAAACCAGACCCAGGCCTGGGACAGACAGACACAGACCCAGAGCAGGACTGAACTCCAGCAGCCAGGACCTGCATTCCTGGTGCTTCAGCTGGACTCTGATACAAACTGCAGATAAACGTGGAAGTAAATTGCTGGCATTTGGCCAGGAATGTCCTCCCCTGCTGCTGCTTCTCTGTTCTCTGGAATGTGGGGCAGGAGAAGCCTGGGGTGTTCAGTTCCAGAGGCTCCAGGAGGGCAGTTCCAGGGAGGAACGCTTCCTTTGGGAAGGTGGGGTTGTGTTTCCCCCAAACATTCCCTGGCTGTGCAGAGAGGGAAGGTGCAGGGCTGGGAGTCAGGAGAAACCCCTGGGATCTCTCAGGAATTATAGCACAGGAATTGTTCTAGAAGTCAACATTTTTAATTGGTTTTTGATGACAGCTTAAAACATGATCCCCCCCTTCCCCACAGCAGCACAGCCTGGCCCTGTCTCCTGTCCCCAAGAGCTCCATGGCCCTGCAGCCTGGGGACAGTCCTGGGGCTGGGAACAGGCACAAGCACTCCCAGTTACACTTGCAGGGCAGAATATCTGCTACCTAAGGTTCACAATTGAAGTTCCACAACATAAAAATTCCAAAAAAAACCAAACTACAGCCAAGCAGAGAGTAGTGGTGCTTTAACATCTCAAGGTTTATGACAGTTTATAGACCGACAACGGGACAACTTCCAGATCCTGCTCCTAAATTCCAGATCCTGCTTCTCTGACCTTAAACAGCTGTGGCAAAACGTGAAGCTGTGAACTAAACACGACCTGCAACACTGCAGAGCCGTGCTCAGCACTCCCAGCTCCTGTCCCCAGGGACATCCCCCCCTCTCAGGGTCAGCCTCACCCCCTCCAGGTGCACAACCCCACACCTGGTTGCAGCTTAAGCTCAGGCTCATCTCCTCTGGCATTAAATACATTTATTGGAACATCTCACACAAAAAGAGGTTCTCTCTAGGCCATTCACATGCACGGGAGGGCGAGAAGCAACTACCTACACAAGGGGTGGAGCACACACCTTTCAGTGCCCCGGGGCTCAGGAGCCTGAGGTGTTGTTGCTGCCGAAGCGCTGGTTCACGCTGTGCAGGAGGTGCTTGGGCAGGCAGTGCCACGAGCTGGCCAACATCTCCTTGAAGCAAATCACAGCCTCCAGGCACAGCCTGGGAACATGGGGCTGCTGTCAGCAGGGACTTTGTGCCTCCAGCAGGGGATGAATCCTCCACCCTCACCCCTGGCTGCTGCTCTGGCAGCTTTGGTAAAGGCAGAAATGTTTTCCACTATTTTAGGAACATGAACGGGGCTAATGGTAACCCTGCTCCACTTGTCTTAGAATCCCAGAATGGTTTGGGTTGGAAGGACCTTAAATCCCATCCCATTCCACTCTTTTTCCATGGGCAGGGACACTTTCCACCATCCCAGAGTGCCCCGCTGTCCAGCCTGGCCTGGGACATTCCAGGGATCCAGGGACAGCCACAGCCATGCCAGGGCCTCCCCACCCTCCCAGGAATTTTCTCCTGCCAGCTGAGCTGGGACACAACAGCTCCATGCTGAAGTCTTGCTCTCTTACCTTACAAGAGATCTTGGTTGTAGGGAGAACACAAGGATTTCATTACTGTGAGCCTGGAGGGTGGGAGAGAGACAGAGACAGAGAGAATTGGTTGTGTGGGTTCTCACCAGGAGCCAGAGCAGCCCAGGCTCACAAAATCATGGAAGCAGGGAATCCCAGAATGGCCTGGGTTGGAAGGAGCTTAGAGCTCATCCCATTCCAACCTGCCCTGGCCAGGGACACTGCAGGAAGCCTTGAGGCATCTGCACTGAGCGACTTTGGACAGGAGCAAAGCATTTCCCCCTCAGGCTTTGTCTGTGCTCCTTTGTGATCCCCAGGAGACCCCTGGAGTGATCCAGCCTGGCAGATCCCATGGGAAAGGGAAGCTCAAATCCAACTCACAGCTCTGGAATGGGCCAGAAGGTTGTTGGCACAGCCCCCAAAGATGATCACCTCGCCCTCCTCGCTGGCACAGGCCGTGTGCCACAGCCTGGGAACAGAAAGCGGCACTGCATTAACCACAAACCCGGCTCTGGGAAGATCCCCCCTCATCCCAGCCAGGCCCAAGGGAGAAAAGCAGGAAGCATCAGTGCTGTAACTCCTTAACCTGGCTCAGATCACTTCCCAAACCAGAGGGAGGAGGACTTGTGTTTTCCTTGCCACACTCGTGCATCGCAAAACTTCTGGGGTTTAAACTGCAGGTCACCAACTCCTGTTTCCTCAGCAGGAAGCCAAGAACAGCCCTGGGTGTGCACAGGATGAGCCTCTGGCAGGACCTGGGTGACACCAGCCCCTGCCTGTGGTAGCACAGCAAAGACACTGGTCCCAGTTAGCTCTGGTGCTGGCACTGGCAGCTCAGAGTCCTCTGCGGCCAGATCAAACCCTAAAGCCCAGGACCAAACCCTAAATCCTGAGATCAAACCCTAAATTCTGTTTCCTGCTGTTTCACTGCCCTGTGTGACCCTCACCTGGAATTCTGGGAGCACAACCTGTACCTCAGGGACACATGGGGAAGGAGAGCTGTGAGGAGGAACCAGTGTCCTCTGACAGCCACCACCAGGTGATTTCACAGCCCTTTTGTACCAGATTTCCAGGGAATTTCTGCCATACCTTGGTTTTTCAGAGTAGTTATGCTCAAACTGTACCCACTCGTTCTTGCTGATACAATAAATCCAGGCATCACCTGAAAACAAGCAAAATCCCAGATAAAACCAGGATTCTGTCAGTTCTGTAAGCTGCTGCAATATACAAATACTCTGGTGTAGCACATCCCATTTCTGTTAGATAAATCAAGTATTTTAGGAAAAACCTTATAAAAATTGGCTCCTGTTTGCCAACAGGTGTTTAATGTAACAGAGATGTATGGGGGTGAATTGTAAAGCTGTCACTAATTGCAATCTGCACTTTTAGTTACACTTTTAGAGCAGATGAATTGCTGACGTTCTGGTGTCTCCACACCTTCAGCAACTCCTGCTCTGTGGAACGAGGAGCTGGTGGAATTTAGAAAGAATTCAAGGCAATCATTCAAGCTCCTGTGCAGAGCTGTTGCAGAGCACAAAGCCAGCAGCAAATCCCTGTGGAATGACTTACTCAGGGGCTGCTTGTCCGTGGTGAATCCTCCAAAGAGGAAGAGGTGATCCGAGGAGATCGGCGTTAGGGAATGCCACGAGCGGCCCACGGGGCAGATGCCTTGGGTGAGTCTGGATTGCAATAAAAACACCCCAAATCACCAGCAGGGACAGCAAAATCCTGCTGCTCCTCCCTGCCCTGATTACTTTGCAGGATCCTGCAGTGACCCAAGGACAACTTTAATTCCTTTAGTCACAGAATTTGAACGGATCGAGTCTGGGCACGCACATTTCGTTCCACTCCCAGGTGTCCAGGTTCAGGTAGTAGAAGTCATTCATTCTGGACTCCTGCAACAGAGCAGAGTGTGGTTAAACCCCCTGGGAGCTCTGGCAGCACAGGCTCAAGGGGGCTGGGCTTACCCTGTATCTGCCTCCAAACACAAATCCTCTGTTCCCAACCGTGGCACAGGCGTGGGCAGCTCGAGGGGACGGGGTCTTGCCCTGGGGAAGGGACAGAGCACAGATCAGGCACAGAGACAGCACAGGCTCAGCTCAGCTCAGCTCCAAGGCCAGCAAGGGACAGAGTGAAAAACACAGCCTGTAAATCATCCTGTGTGCACACCTGAGTTTTCTGATGGATGGGAGATCAGAGAACTCATTAAAAATGGGGTTTATTTGTTCCCCTCTTGAAGTGGATAAATTTTGCTTTTAGCACAGGGTTCAGCCACAGAAGACAGACTGTAAATGAGACAGTGACACAATAAATCCTTAAATTCATAAATCATCAAGTGTCCAAGGCCAGGCTGGACAGGGCTTGGAGCAGCCTGGGACAGTGGAAGGTGTCCCTGCCATGGCAGGAGTGGAACTGGATGAGTTTTGAGGTCCCTTCCCACCCAAACCATTCTGGGATCCCATTAAACACCATTTTTCTTGAGCTTCTGAACTACTTGAGAGCTGTATGAAGCAATCAGAGCAATTCTTTGGCAATCTGGAGTTCCTCGTCTCACATTTCTTTTCCTCCAACCCTGTGGCAACACCAGCCCATCTACCTGTTCCTGAACACTCTTGGGACACTCCAAATGTGTGCATTTGCAATTAGCAGTGTTTAATTGTCTCCTGACCACAATCCAGCACCCCAGGGACAGACACCAACCACCCCTGGCAGTGAGGGTGACAGCAAACCACTCATTCCACTGTCCTGCAGCTGAAGCATCAACCAAAGCAAGTGACAGGAAAAAACAATTGAAGACAGATCAAAAGAAAAGGCAAATTTCCTCTTTCTGCAGAGTGGATCTGTCTAAATGAATGGTTTAAATTCTTGGAAATGGCTCCAAGAACACTCCTAAATAACATTACTGAGCTGTGACTTAATTAGCTGACAGCAAACCATTAATTACCGTGGTTATAGGCTGGCTCCAAGTGAAAGTTTCAAGGTCCAGAATGTGGACGTGGTCGTTCCACCCTCTAGGATGACCTGAATTCTTAAAAAAAAAAAAAAAAAAACCAACATAAAGAAGCAACATTGATTAAATATGAAAACCTGAATCAGAAATGGCTTCCAGGGTTACTTACCCAAAAAGAGGTTTCATCAAATTCAAATGTTCCACGGTGTTTCCCTTCAGGAAAATAGCCATAGCCTCCAAAAAATATCAGCCTGGAGGAAAACATGGATCAAGAGCTCTGAGAAATTATGTCACATCTGTACTATAAATTATAAAAAATGATAAATGCTGTGCTCAGAAAACCAGGGAAGCTCCTTTGGTTTTCCAGGTGTGGAGCTGTTTGTTGCCTCCCACTCACACCAAATCCCTCTGGAGCTGTTTCCAGCCTCAGGCTCCTAAACCTTGCTCCACTTCCAGATGTGTGCAGCTGCCAGGGTGTGCAGCCTGCTCACTGCACTTTGGCCTTTGCCACACTGTACTCCTGCAGTTTAAATGGGAATTACCTCCAAGTTTTATCTCTGGGGTTTTTAGCCTGGGTTAGAAACTGGAAATGAAATTCCTGCAGGATTATGGAGTGCCAGAAATCTGCAGCACCTCATTAACCACCCACAAGTGCAGCCCTGCACAGATTCACATCTGAACTGATCCTATCAGCTGTGCTAATGAGGAGCTCTCCCCACACCAAGGACCTGGAAAAGCAGCACTGTGGGCAATTCCACAGAACCATGGAGTATCCCCAGCTGGAAGGGACACACAAGGATTCTCCCACCTTTGCTGAGTCTCTGCAGCAAATCCCACAACAAATATCCCAACTGGGAGCTCTGTCCATGGAATGGCCAAAGATGTGCAAGAGTTAAACTCCAAAATCATCAGAATGGTTTGGGTGGGAAGGGACCTTAAATCCCACGCAGTGCCACCCCTGCCATGGCAGGGACACCTCCCACTGTCCCAGGCTGCTCCAGCCCCAATGTCCAGCCTGGCCTTG
>JAOTBB010000268.1:60084947-60095423 GCA_025629985.1 Chamaetylas fuelleborni
CCCCTGGATCCCTGGCAGTGCCCAAGGCCAGGCTGGACATTGGGGTTGGAGCAGCCTGGGACAGTGGGAGGTGTCCCCAGTTTCTAGAGCACAATGTAAAATCCCAATTGTGTCAAGATGTGAGACCAAAAACCACTCACTCGAATTGTTGGTTGAGACCAGGTCTGTGTGGTTGTATCAAAAACATGAACATCATTGTGCCATCCCCAGAATATCTGTCCTTCCTAAAAGAAGAAATAAAAACAAATACATCTTTTATTCTCAATGAATGATCCAAACCTAGAAGGAATCTGCCCAAACACAAAATACACTAAAATAGGCAATTTCATTAAAAGATGTGATATTTTTAACAATGCTGCAGCAGCTTAGATTGAAGGTCAGCAGCACTCAGGGATGTTCAGGCTGGTCACACCTGAAAATTGGCTTTGGGCCCCAACATCAGACACTGCAGCAAATTTCACCTTCAAAGTTTTTTGTAACACACTGAGAAATAAATAATTTTAAAAAACCAATTCTTGTGTGTCAATCTTTAACATTTGATGTCAGGAGCTTCCTGTCAATACTCTGCTCAGTCATCTCTGTATTAATTATAAGGAATTACTGTGGGAAAGTTGGTAATCCAGGCATCTTTCTGGAGAATAAATTCAATAAATTAACTTAACGTATTTGTCAATGAGACTTTGGAAGCTCTGAATTCCCTAATGTTACTTGAAAGAAATAAATTATAAAATGTTCTGGGAGTTTCAGCTTTAAAATATGCCCTCAGATTAAAATCCTGCTTTGACAGCATTTAATTCATTGCATTCCCAGCCCAGCACTGGGAACTTGGAATGTGTGGAACAACCACCACTCTCAATGTGCAATATCTGGAATTTCAAACCTTAAAAAGATTCCAAATTTGCATTTCTGCTGATGCTATAAATAAAAGAAAAATCTGATTTTCATGCTCATCAAAGATGATAAAAAGGATTTTTTTTCCCAATCAAATCAGTGGGAATGGGGACAAACTTCTTACCCAAAATGCATCATGGACATCGAAACAATCACTGAGCTCATTGTGCTTCCTGCAGCCATAACCTCCAAAATAAATTAGCCTGAAACAACAAAACCACTTCATTGAGCTCTTCTGTAAATAAGATTTAAATGAATAAGCTGTAATAACGATTTTGGGTTACTATTGCATTAGCAGTAATAAAAATAATGAGAATATTTTTTGTTGCACCTGATGATGCAAACCCAGTCAAGCTGAAGGTCACAGCCACGCCCTCAGCAAACCTGACTGAAACCCACACCAGGAAATTATTCAAGACACCTCAAAGTCTCTGTTCCTCTCCCCAAAAGTTTATTTCCAGTGCTCTTTTCAGGCAAAAATGGGAAATAACAGCCAGGACAGTGAAATGCCTCCTTCTCTGCCCCTCCCTAGTGAAATTCCTGTGCTCCTGCTGCATCTTTTGGCCTTCTGTGTCCAACTTTTGGCAAGAAATGTTCTCAAGGTTTGTCCCACAGGACATAAAAAGTCTCTTTTTGGCTTAAAATTATTTTTTTCTCAATCATGCACTACTGAATCCCCCATTGCAAGGATCCTCACACACCTCCCAGCCCCATATTCCACCCAGGAAAGGACCATTCATAAATCATCTTTTTTTACATCAAAAGGTTCCATTCTGTCATTTCAATAGGTGATTTTCTCAGCACGCAGATGGCACAATACTCTGAATAAATGCATTTATTGGAACAGTTTTGTGTTAACAGCTAGGGAGCTGTTCAAATACCTGTATTTTCCTATCTCTTGCAGTTAAATTAGAATTACAAAACCAAGTTGTGGCACCCAGGGGCATTGCACAGCTTATGCAAAACCTCTTCAGATGTGGAGTCCAGAAAGAGGTAAATCATTTCCATTTGATAATGTTCACTATAAATCACATTCTGACTTGTTTGCAACAGATTTAATAAAAAACCACTGACAGGGCACCTGCCTGTGATCACTTCTGCTTCATTATCCAGACATTTTCCATAATAAACACAAAATCTGGAGTATTTCTGTTTAGCCAAGTGTTTTCTAAACATATTTAGTCACTTTTCCAACACAAATGTCCAGGCTGACTCAGCCCTTGCAGGATAAGGATAATCACTGAAATGCCTTTGCAGCTGCCAGTTGTTAAAATCCTTGGAAATAAACTCAATGGATTTATTGCAGGTAACAATTTAATGCTTAAAATAACAAATAGAACAGAGAAAGTAATTTTCTACTGCTTTTAATGTGTTAAAATCATGTAATAGATGCATAATAGCTTTCTAAAGTATAAAACATTCCCTAAATATCTCACCCTTCTCCTAAAGTGGGGTTTTGTTTACCATTAGTTCAGCTCACATGGGAGGAAACTGTTACAAAGTTGTTAAAAATCCTCCATGAAATCAAACTAAAAATCAGAGTTTCCTCCATCCCAAACCCAGATTCTCTTCACTTTTTATCACTTTCTCTCCACAATTAACACAAATAAATTTCTATTTCTAATGTGTTACCTGTTTTTGTACACCCAGCAGGAAAGTTTGTCACGAGGTGTGGGAGGTTGACCTTTAAAATTTGTGATTTTTTTCCACCTGTAGGTTCCGGTTTTTGTTCTCAAATTGACGTAATACAGCTTGAAAGGAAAAAGAAATTACAGTATTTTCAGTATAAAGCACAAATCACCACCATAAAGAAATAACCCACCACCCCCAGAAGCCTGGAAGTAAAAGAAGAACTGAGTTTACAATGGCAAATACACCATAAAAGCAAAATTAAATGGGAGAATTGGCAGAAAGTTTCAAGAGAGGTTCCATTTCACTGATTTTCTACTCAGGAGTCAACTCTGACTTTATCTATATTAAATGATAAAAGAACTGATTTCATCCGTTTTGTGAATTCAGTTTTCAGTTCCAAGGAAAGTTGGTAGCTCTATTTTACCCTTAACTATTACCTGATTATTTAAACAGTGAATTGCTAACAAAGAGCAAAAATAAAAGGGATATTCAGAGATTAGTCTCAATTAAAGTTGTCAAAATATTTTTAAAAATCACTTGGGAAAGCACTGGCATAAATATAGAAAGTTTTCGAAAAATAAAGCTTTTCCTCAAATTTCTCTTTAATTCAAATATAAATTCACCAGATGAACAGCAAGGTCAGTATTAGCAGTTATTAAAATACACAATACCCGATTGCTGTATCCTTTATCATCAAATCCCCCAAAAATGTACAGCTTCCCATTGATGCTGGCCCCACAGCTGCCTGACATGGAGGTGGGTAACTCCCCTTCCATCAGGTGCATTGTCCTGCAATTGAAAAAAATACATTAAGCCCCTTCAAATCTGCCAAAAATGGAACAATCCCAAATAGATTTATTCAGAGTTTTTAGACTTAAAAGGTGAAAATACAGTTTGGGCCATAACTAGGATTAGGAGCTCCAGGTGAAGTTGGGCTCCTGTGGTGGAAAGAACTTCCAGGTGGCATTTTCTGTTTATAAAGTATCTTGATTTACTGGAGGTGAGATTAACATTAGAAGAGCTTTAGTAGAGCTGAAATATTAATTATTTTAAATCTGGACATACTATTAACTCCAGGAATTCCTGAAATAAGAATCTGGCATTGCTGGGATGTCAGAAATGGAAAACTGAGGCTCCTGCTGGGCCCTGCACTCAGCTGCACATGGGAAACTGCTGAGAGCTCAGCCAGGTCAGGAGCAGATCCTGGTTAAATATAAACCTGGAAAAAAAGTTCTGTTTGACCCAGATCACTTTCCTGATCCCTGGGAGCACAAACTGCTGCACTGGGACAGCAGGGAAAACCAAGGGAGTGTGAGGGGGCTGTGGGCAACCCTGTCCCACAGAAAACAGAGAGCAAATCATGGTCTGTAGGGGGAAAGAAATGGGAGAAAAAGGGGGAAAATGGGGCAAAAGAGAAATGGGATAAAAAGGGGGAAAAGGAGGGGAGGGGAGGGGAGGAACAAAAAGGGGGGGAAGAAGGAAACAAAAAGGGGAAGAGAAAATAAAGTGGAGGGAAAAAGGGTAAGTTCTGAGTTATTTTTGAGTTGCAATGTATATGGAATCAATACCAAAAATAATAAATACCTAACTGTAACTAGAACAAGAGCCCAAGTAGGCAGTGTTGAACTGTTCTAACATCAAAGTTAATGTATAAAACTAAGCCAAAATAAACTGCCAAGTAAATGCACCTGTGTTAACAGAGCCTGGAGCCAACCATTTCCAACACTCCCTTGCACACAATAATTAAGACTTCAGCAAGGATTGTGTTTCCTGAAGTTAATTTGCCAGCACAGATCTGTCCTGCAGTGTTTACATTAAACACCTGCTATTTAACATGATCAACGTCCCTGAAGCCTTTTCCCTGCAGATCAGTGACAAAAACCAGCTTTGGGTAATAATTCAACACAAATGAATATAAATCCAATATAAAATGCCACTTGCCATAGCCCACTGTCCATGTCATAGATCCAGAGCTCATCGCTGGGCAGATAAACTTCATTTTCTTCAATGGACTGAAAGGAGAACATGCAAATGTTAAATCACTTCTGCTTCTCCTGTTTGCACATGAAATGCCAAAGCCATGTTACTTAGCAACACTGAATGATCTTAAGGAAGTCAGAGCAGGAGTCACACCCCAGTGTTACTGCTCTGATCATAAAACTAATTTATTTTAAAAATAAACAACTTCATTCCTCCTCAGGAGCACTCAATAAAGGCACAGATTGACCAACTTAACATATTGCCAAGAAAAGATGTGGAACAATATCAACCAGATTTGAAGTTCCTGAATTAAAACTAATTTTAGATACTTCTAATCAGGAGCTGTTTCCATTGGCACAGTGGAAAAATGCAGAATAAAAAATAGAATATAAAGAGTGGACTGAAACCACAAAAAGTTACTTGTAGCAGTAACTTGAAAGACCAAGATGTCAAATATAAAGGAGAAAATTAATTTTTCTGGGGAAAAAAAAGATTTATTAAGGCTCCTGAACAGAGGTCATTAGGAAAGAAAAATATTTTGGGAAATAATGATGAGGAAAAACAACAAACAGGAGAAGGAAGCCCAAAAAAATGCAGTACTCATGATGAGTAACAACTACAGCATTAATTATTGCCTTGGCACTAGAAAGGAATTAAAGCCTGGCAGTGAGCAAGCAGCCAGAGTCAGTAAATAAATAAAAACTGGCTCAAAATTAAATGAATGTGAAGAAGTTAAATACAAAACTGAAATCTAATTAGTGACAATTCAGTTACTGATACTGATGCCTTCAAATGATGTTTTATTCTGACTTTGTCAGTCTGGAAGGTGCCAGGCAGGCAGGTACAGCCTATTTTTGGTACATTTACTCTGCCAGGTACCTCTGCTCTGTGTTACACACTCCTGGCAGCTTCTGCAACGTGCACAAGTTGACTCAATTTAATCTGGATATGTCAGAGGTCAAGCACTTGCCCCAGAAGCAGCTCTGAGCAAACACACTGCTGCCATAAATAAAACGTTGGCTGGGCAGGAGTCCACCGGCAACATGTGAAAAATGATTTATCTGTGCAAAGGGTTGTTTATAGAGCAACAATTTTCATAATATTTTCAACAGATAAATACGTAAAACAGCTAAGAACAATTGTAAAATTTATCTGCTAAACTTCATATACATTGTCTGTTTTGAATGTGCCACAAACACACAATTTTTATTAGAAAACCTTTGAAAACTTTGAGCTCATTAGTTCAACCTCAGTTTTAAAGATCAGAACATAAAAACTACTGTAGATTACCACAGATTTAGGGGATATTTAGTTATACAGAATATTATGGGGTTTAAATCCAGGAGTTTCCCACTAGAGTTCTTTGCTTGAGAATGGAAGGACAAGCTTTGAACATTTTAAAGTTACTTAGCCCATGAAAAATATAGATAAAATATGAAATATCTTTATAGAAATAACAGCCGCCACCTGAACAACAACAGGAATTACACCAAGCACAGGTATTTTCAATTTTATGGCCAACGTGCACAGATAGACAAGATAAACAGATAAATATACACAGAAAAATAAGGTAAAATTAAGTGGATGTATTTAATGCAGTATCATTTTTAGTTCCCTCTTGGGTTGAATTCATAGAGTTAAGAGAGACAAGGATTTACTTATGACTGAACCAGAAGTGCTCTTCTTTACGGGAAAAAAAAAAGTGGGTTTTAGCCTGTCACCAACTTGTTTTTGAGGTGACAGAAGGATTTACTTATGACAGAACCAGAAGTGTTCTTTTTATGAAAGAAATAAAAAAAAACGTACAAATTTTAAGTTTTAGCCTGCCACCTGCTTGTTTTTAAGGTGACAGCAGAAAGGTTTACTAATGACAGAACCAAAAGTGGTTTTTTTTAATGCAAAAAAAATTGTGGGTTCTAGCCTGCCACCCGCTTGTTTCTGAGGTGACAGCAGTGCTTTCTACGGGAAGAAAAAACACTGTAAGCACCACACAACTACTAATAAATAAAAAACGCGGGGACTCGGCAGCGAGAACATGAATTTCACCCTGGAAAAATTGAGGCACAAATTCCAGCTGTTGAGGCTTGAAAGGAGACGCGCTGAGGAGCGAAGGGCGAGTGGGAAGGGACGGGAGCGAACCGGCTCCGCCAGCCCGTCCCCACACGCGCCCGGTGACGGAGGCGGCCGCACACGGGGCAGGACAGGAGGAGGGCGCTGATCGCGGAGTGCCGAGCAGGGAAAGGATGGCGGGACGAGGCGCTCGGAGCGGCCCTCGCCGTCCCCTCAGCGGTGTCCCCTCAGCGGTGTCCCCTCAGCGCCATCCCCGCTGTCCCCTCAGCGCCTCCCGCCGCCATTCGAACGGCGCGCGGCCGCCGCAGCCAATCAGCGCCCGCGCCGCGGCCCCGGGCGCCCGCCGAGGGCTGAGGGGCGGCGGGGGGACCCTCCTGCCCTGCCCGGGGCTCCGTTCCCCGCGCCCGGGGCTCCGCTCCCCGCGCTCCTTCCCGGCTCCCCCGCCAGCCTTACTCACCACGTATCCTCCCCACACGTAGAGAAAGTTCCCGTCCACCACGGCGCAGTGGCCGCTGCGCTCCTCGGCCACGCAGAACTGATCCGCGGGGTCCGCCGCCATCTTGGGGGGGAGGAAGAGGAGGAGGAGGAAGGAGGAGAAGGAGGAGGAGGAGGAGGAAGCGACTCGGCTGCCTCAGGGCTCGCGTCCCGCCACCGCCTCCTCCGGGTGAAGCTGCGGCTCCGCTGCCGGTCGCTCCGCTGGGGCGGACGGGAAGCGAGGAGGGTCCAAAGTGTGGGGCGGCACCCGGCGCGCGTCGGGATGGGAGCGGACGGGGAGCAGCGCAATGGCCCCGGTGCCGGGCAGCGGTGCCGGGCAGCAGTGCCGGGCTGAGGCGTGAGGCGGAATAAACCGTGCGGGAGGATGTGAATAATGCGGGAGGATGTGAATAATGTGCGCGAGAGGAGGAAAGAAGCACCGAGAGCAGGAGAGCTAAACACAAACCACAGGGCAAGGAGGGAGGGAGGAGCTGGATCCCAAAGCGGGACGGGGTTTAAGGCTTCGGGCAAGGGCATGGGTTGATGGACAAGGGGGAATGGCTTCAAACTGCCAGAGGGCGGGGAGGGATGGGATACGGGGAAGGAATTTCTGGCTGAGAGGGTGGGGAGGCCCTGGAATAGAATTCCAGAGAAGCTGAGGCTGCCCCCAGGCTGCCCCCTGGTTCCCTGGCAGTGTCCAAGGCCAGACTGGACCGGGTTTGGAGCAGCCTGGGACAGTGGAAGGTGTCCCTGCCCATGACGAGATGGGCTTTAATGTCCCTTCCAACCCTAAACCGTTCCATGATGCTGTGGATTCTGTGATAATACAAGCACAGCAGAACTCCCTGTCTCTCTGAAGGTGAGACAAGAAACAGCAGCTATGAAAGAGTAGCTGATATTAATTAAACAGTTGGTCAGTTTCTTGATTTTCTTGTGACAGTAGGACATACATTTCTTCTGTTGTATCTAGGAGGGAAGATGTTAATAATTCACATTGATAAACTGGTAATATTATCACAGAATCTCCTGAATTGGAAGAGATCCACAGGGATCATTCAGTCCAACTCCTGTCCCTGCACAGACACCCCAACAATCCCACCCTGGGTATCCCTGGTGTCCAAACTCTCCTGGAGCTCTGGTAGCCTCGGGAATCTCACAATTCCCTGGGGAGCCTGGGCAGTGCCAGCACCTCTGGGGGAGGAACCTTTCCTGAAATCCAACCTAAACTTCCCCTGGCCCAGCTCCAGGTATTCTCTCAGTGGTGACACAGAGACCAGCACCTGTCCTGAACTTGTAAAATGAGGTCATGTACTGATGATGCATTGGGATGGTGGTTCAAATGCAGAAATCAGCATTTGGAAGAGGTAAAAAAGCCCATGGGAAGCAGAGCAAACTCCATCTATAGATCTCTAGGTCAGGTAGAGCTGCAATGTGCTGTCTCAGGAGATGGGATTTTGCCAGTGGAGCAGTGACAGACATGAAAATGAGCTGTTTGTCAGTGTAACAAACCAATTCCATGGATCCAGGTAGATCCATGCTGGCTGATCCTGGACCACTGGGCTCTCTCCAGCTGCTGTGATGTCCAGCAAAGCCACAGAAGGTGACAAAGATCTGGGCATGGCTTGCAGAGCTCCAGATGGCTCAGTGAAACACAAGGCTGCAGCTCACGCTGGAATACTTTTATATCTCTGGTGGGAGGCTCCAGGCAACTTCAGAGAGCCCCCAAATCCAGCAGGATGCTGTAGGAGTGTTCTTTACATTCCCTGGTTGGTCATAGCTTTAGAGAAAACTATTTTTGGACGAGGGGCACATCCCTTCTCCAGGTGCACCTTCCTTCATGTGGTGAGACAGGAGCTGAATGGCAAGATCAGGTTTTCTTAGAAGGAGAATAAGCAGTAATTTTAGCAAATAAAGGTACTTATGTAAGAATTTGGCTTATAATTTGCACCTAGCTGCATGCCTGCAACGAGAAATGAATCATATTTCCTGCCAAAATAGCTGAGACCTGTCAGATGGCAGCTCTTTGTCTGAAGAGAGCAGCAGCAGCTTCACCCATGAGCTCACTCCCCAGTGAGGAGTGATTATAAATTATGCAGTTGAGAATGGGCTATAGAAAATAGCTGACATTTTCTGTCTGTCTTTAAATCCCTGCAGTCTTTTGATCAAACTCTTTCAAGAGTTGCTTTGTGAGCCTTCTGTGGAATCAAGCTGTACTTTGAGAGATGAGTGTTTGAATGAAATATCAGGTATTTTCCATCTGGAGAGAAGGCAGCTACCCCACTATCCTGGAAATGTGGCTGTACCTGGATTCCTGGAAGTGTCCAAGGTCAGGTTGGATGAGGCTTGGAGCAACCTGGAATAGTGGAAAGTATCCCTGCCCATGGCAGGGGGTGAAATGAGATTAATTTTAAGATTTCTTCCCATCCAAACCATTCTGGGATGGTGTGATTATGTGAAAACAGCCCTGGAGAGCATCCTGTGCTCACAGGACCAATTCACAGTCCATAAAATACAGATGTATTTTATGGATGGATATTTTGTGGCAAGAAAATCTGAAGTGAGAGAGGCTCTGGAGTACTGGAGATGCAGAGGAACCTGTGCTGGGCCTGCAGGGAAAGAGGAGAGACAAATGTTGTGATGTTTACACTACCTGTAAAGGAACAAAGATCACTTTGTTCTGGATATTTATATTGGGTAATTGTATCAGTCAGAGCAAGTGTTTTTTATGGAATCAGGGAATTGTTTAGGTTGGAAAAGTCCTCAATGAAGGTGGAGTCATAGGTGGAGTCACTGCCCCACGTCCCCATATCCAACATCTACACGGTGTTTAAATCTTTTCAAGGATGGGGCCTCCACCACTGCCCTGGAAGCCTCTGCCAGGGATGGACAAACCTTTCCTTGAAGAAATTCCTCCTGATGTCCAACTAAACCTCCCTTAACACAACTCGTGGCTCCTGTCAGGGAGTTGTGCAGAACCACAGGGTCCCCCCTGAGCCTCCTTTTCTCCAGGCTGAGCCCCTTCCCAGCTCCCTCAGGAAATCTCCAGCCCCTTCACAGCACCCTCAGCCTTTCCTGGTGTTTCAAACCCTTCCCAGGCTCCATTCCCTTCTCCGGACACGCTCCAGCCCCTCAGAGTCTCCCGTCACCAGGGGCCTGCAGCTGCCCTCAGGACTGGAATGCCCCAGCAGCGCCAGGTCAGGGGACAATCCCTGCCCTGTGGCTGCCCCAGCCCGGGTCCCGCTCCGGCGCTGTCCGCCACCGGGCAGAGCGGGGCCGTGCCGGGCTCCTCCCGCGGCGGGGCCGTGCCGGGCTGTGAGGGGCCGTGCCGGGCTGTGAGGGGCCGTGCCGGGCTGTGAGGGACGATCCGGGCTGTGAGGGGCCGTGCCGGGCGGTGAGGGGCCGTGCCGGGCGGTGAGGGTCTGGCCCGGG
>JAOTBB010000268.1:60096857-60118958 GCA_025629985.1 Chamaetylas fuelleborni
GCGGGGGGGTGCCGGGGTGTGAGGGTCGATCCGGGCTGTGAGGGGCCGTGCCGGGCTGTGAGGGGCCGTGCCGGGCTGTGAGGGTCTGGCCCGGGCTGTGAGGGGCCGTGCCGGGCTGTAAGGGGCCGTGCCGGGCTGTGAGGGTCTGGCCCGGGCTGTGAGGGGCCGTGCCGGGCTGTGAGGGTCTGGCCCGGGCTGTGAGAGGCCGGCCCGGGCTGTGAGGGGCGGTCCGGGCTGTGAGGGGCCGTGCCGGGCAGTGAGGGGCGGTCCGGGCTGTGAGGGGCGGTCCGGGCTGTGAGGGGCGGTCCGGGCAGTGAGGGGCCGTGCCGGGCTGTGAGGGGCCGTGCCGGGCTGTGAGGGGCGGTCCGGGCAGTGAGGGGCGGTCCGGGCTGTAAGGGGCGGTCCGGGCAGTGAGGGGCGGCCCGGCCGCTTTTGGCGCCATCGCCGCCATGGACCCGGAGCGGCTGCGGCGCCGCCTCAGCTCTGCGTTCCGGCTGCGGGGGCTCGTCCTGCGCCCGTGAGTAGCGCTGGGCCTGGAGCCGGACCCAGACCCGAGCCCGGATCCGGACCCGGACCATGCTCCGGAGCCGCGGGGATCGGCCCCGGGCGGGCCTCGGGTCGCTCTGCATCCCCTCACGGGATGTGGTGCCGCCTTTCCCGCCTCCTCCTCCTTCCTCCGTTTCGAGGCCTCCTCCAAAGCCTTTGCCTGTCCTGTTATTGCGAGCCCTTCCTTCCTTCTGTCCGGCCATCCATCCCTCTCGAGACCGTGGGTGCCACCAAAAGCTGCCCATGGTCTCCCCCTGATGCTGGTGCCGGTGTTTGGTTTCGTTTTTATGTATATCTCTGACCCTGACAACTCTGGAATCTCTTTCTGAGTTCCACTTGCCAGTCTTGTGCTCAGCATTCTTTGCTAGAGAAAGAAATGGCATTTCCAAAGATAGGAATAGTGTATTTCCAAATATAATAGATTATATTATTTAGAGATGTCAAGGTCAATGGAAAGGGATTCCTGCTTGCAGTGGAAGGTTTTTATAAGAGACTTGGTCTCCCATCACTCTTGTTTTCCCTTTCTTTCCTGTGTGTTAATATCAATTAAATTCTCTTTTTTTGTCATGGATGGGATGTGATTATTTTGGACAGTGCCCTGATACTTTCATTAGAGAGGAGCACAAATCCAGAACTCCTGACTCCACAGTTCCATGAGCTGAGACATTTTGAAGGTCAGGCTGATCACCAGAATGCCAGTTTGATTGGCCAACAGGTGACATTAATAAGAAAATTGTTATCTTTAGTGTGAGACTAGTCTAAGGTTGAGGGAAGAACCGGATTTCTAAATCCTGTGTTATTGAGAATTAAAAAAAACTCCAGTTTCAGAGGTATTGATAAACTGGAGCAGATCCTGTGGGGGCTGTTGAGGTATTGCTGGGCTGGAGGCTGTGGTGTGTAAGGAAGAGCTGGAAGCTCTGCTCTGGTGACATCCCAGCTTCAAGGCTGCATCCAGGCTCAAAATGAGAGAGATGTGGACATGCTGGAATGAGTCCAGAGAGGCCATGGAGCTGCTCCAAGGGCTGGAGCCAGGCTGGGAGAGCTGGGAATGTTCACCTGGAGCAGAGGAGGCTCCAGGGAGACCTCAGAGCCCCTTCCAGGGCTTAAAGGAGAGCTGGAGAGGGACTGGGGACAAGGGATGGGGGGACAGGGCACAGGGAATGGCTTCATCTGGGTTAGATGGGATATTGGGAAGGAATTCCTGACTGTGAGGGTGGGGAGATCCTGGCACAGGGTGCCCAGAGCAGCTGTGGCTGCCCCTGGATCCCTGGAAGTGTCCAAGGCCAGATTGGACATTGGGATTTGGAGCAGCCTGGGACAGTGGGAGGTGTCTCTGCCATGGCAGGGGATGAAATGGGATGGGATTTAAGGTCCCTTCCAACCCAAACCATTCTGGGATTCTGTGATTAGAGGGTCAGAGAACCTGACATGGAGAGGATATGAAGGATTTGGGATTGTTTAGCCTCAGGAAGGGAAGATTCAAGAGGAGCTGATCCCAGTCTTCCTAAAAGTGAGAAGTGTTCTCAAGGGTGCATGGTGACAGGGCAAGTGACACAAGCTTAATTTAATTCTTCTTTGTAGTAGTAATTAAATTTTGAAGTTGATGGAGTAGAGAAGTGCTGGAATTTCCCTCACTGGGAATACTCAAGGCTTGGTTCCATGGGGCCCTGGACAGCAAACCCAAGCCCTGCTTTCAGGAGAAGGCTGAACCTCACTGTCTCCAGAATTCTCTTTCAAACATGGAATTTTTTTGTGTGAAACTCAGGTTCTCCATGTCTTTTCCCTGGTATTTTCAATCCAAATGATTTTTTTCTTTAATTTAAACCAATGTATTATTATGCAGTACTAATTGCTTCTGCTTCTTAACCACAAGCCGTGTGGTGATGATGTGCACACCTGCCAAAATCAGCACAGTTTGTGTAAACTATTGAATATTAATTGCTTTTTGTGCTTTCTCCTCTGGGATTAGGGATGCCCTGAAGTATCTCACTGAAGCTTTCCAGTCCACCAGTGAGGGAGAACTTGATGATATAATTGAAAATGTCATTGATGCAGTTGAAAAACAGCCTTGTAAGTAAACAATTTCTTTTTCTTAAGCCAGTTTCTCTGGGATTTCTGTTGTTATCAAGACAGTTACTGGCAGCAGAGGCACTGAGGTGTCATTGTAGTATAAAGGGTTGATGGAGATAAATGTATTTTTTTGCCTTTTATTTGGTTAAACACTGAAGTTTGCAATGTCAGCAGAAGACATTTGTGCCATTTAAAGAGTTGGCAGTGCAGAATATCCTGACTTTTCCAAAAGTAGTAACATTTTTCAGTGACAGTTACTATAAGTTTGTCTGGGCATCTTTGTACCTGAAACTGTAATTTTAAATATTAAAATGGAGAGAGAATATTTGCACATGGAGTGACAGGACACAGGGAATGGCTTTCCACTGCCAGAGGGCAGGGTTAGATGGAATATTTATATTTTTTGTAATATTTTTATAATGATATTTTTGATGGAATAAACTAAATTATCAGTTTAAATCCATGAAAACAACAATGTGCCTGTCTCCAGAATTGTGTTGGAATATTTATAGCAGCAGTCTGTGTGATAATGTTCTGGAACCAAATTAACCTCCAGAATGTGAAAGCTCAACTCTAACACATTTGTGATATATTTGGCAGCTTTGCATCAGCTATAATTGTCCTGTTCTCCATGTTTAGGGAATTCAGGGTGGGCACAGTAAGGATATTTTTTCCCTAGGAATGTGTCCTTTTGGTGGCAATATTAAGTGCTCCATCTGTGTGTCATGCCAGAAAACATTGTGTGTGTTCCTGTGAGGAGACTCAGCCATTTGATGTGGAATATTGGAGAGCCACTTCCTTCCCTGCTGCAGGTTTAATCTTGGGATTTTCCTTTGCAGTGTCATCCAATATGATTGAGCAGCCCCTGGTGGAAGCAGCTGTCCAGGAATGCAGCCGGGCCCCGGACGAGGCGATGTAGGGTGACATCACAAATTACAGATTGGGTTGGAACTTCTGGGAGCTGCTGTCATTTCCTTCTTCCTCCTGGGGAAATGAATGCCAGGAATTTTCTGCACTCACTGCTCCAGTTTGCTCCTTGGAGCATTTGTTCTCATGGCTGGTTCTGAATACAATCTGACATTGTGGGGTTGTGCGTTGTGTGTGCTCCAGGTTGAATATTAACCAATATTCTGTCCATGCTTTATTTGCTCTGCTCTACATGAAAGTTATCTCGGGTTGCTTTTGTTCCTTTCTTTTCTGAAAGCACTTTGGAAAAGTTTTCCTCTGGGGTGCCTGCTCCTGCTTTTTTGTTTAGTTTTTTGAAGCCCTGATTGATTTCCTTTCTGTGATAACGAAGTGTGGAGCAATTACTGGAGTTTCTGAGAGCTTTGTGATCCTGATGGATGTGTTTCCTTTCGTGTTCACATCGTGATGCAAAGCATGAAAAGAGATGGTTTGCTGGTCATGTCAATTAGATCCTGTCATCCCACAGCCTCTCAGGATGGAGAAAATCTGAGTTTAACTTTGCTCCTCGCCATTGGAATCATTATGATGCAGATGGTTTGAGTGTGACTTTTCTTTTAGTGCTTTTTTATACTTAAAGTAGTTTTTTTTTTTTTGCTTCAGAAGTGAAGAGCAATCCATATGTACATATTCTCTCTGCAGAGTCCTGAAGGGAAAAGCTCTACAGATCACAGAGACAAGTCTTTTAAATTATTTAACTAGAGAAAATAGAATAGAAAACAGAATATAAAATAGAAAGAGAAATTATGATGCTAGTGAACAAAACAAATGTCATTTTATCCACCATATTTGTTAGTTTCACCCACTTCATGGAATCACAGGATGGTTTTGCTTGGAAGGTGACATTCAGTTAATGCTGTAACTGTTCTTATTTCAGAGAAAATGTTTTCAACATTATTGGAGCCTTTGACATTCCACGTTTTATTTATAATTCAGAAAGAAAGAAGTTCCTGCCGTAAGTCTCCCATATTTTGAGTTACAAGCACGTCCTGTTCTAAGAACAAAGCCTCTATTTCTATAGGATAAGTCTGGTTTTAATCTTTCCCTCTTGGGTCTGTTCCACTGAAGCCTGAGTGAGAAAAGGAATAAATGTTTAAGACCATAAACCAAGTTTATGCCACCTAAAGAATAAAAAAGACAGTAAGGCTAAGGACATACATCACTAGAGGTAGTCTGGGGTTATTTTTTTTTTTTCTCACATTGGGCTGTTAAAATTTATTTTTTTAATAAATTTGGTCTGTCTGTTGCCTGTATTTATTTCTTAGTCTGTATCTTGCAGCTCCCTGAAGCCCTGGGGGGTTTCTAAGAAGAGCTCCAGACGGTAAAAAAGAAAAATTAGGAGCAGCTGGTGAGAAACTGGAGGAATAATGCTTTTGTTCACAACTCCTTAAAGGCATAACTGCTTTTTTTAAAATGGATTTCTTTAGAGGTCTCTTTGGGTGGAAGGATAAATCTCCAGGCCTGTGAGTTAGAGGGGAGTGAAATGGCTGCAGAAATGCAGAAACACAGGAATGTCCCTCATGGAATACCTAAATCATGGCATAGCTTTTGCACCCTCCCAGACCTTTTAGGTCAAGAAATGATATTTATGTGTGTAATGTCCCTTTATAAAATTGTGATTGTGTTAATTGCCTGCAGCCTGTCCATGACTGACCTGCCTGGGCCGAGTTTGTTTGGGACTGCCAGAGACAAGGCAGAGCTGTACCGGGAGCGCTACTCCATCCTCCAGCAGGTCAGGAGCTCTGCAGGTGTCCAGAGGGATGTATCCCACATCTCCTTCCCAAAATACATCCTGCCCCTGCACCTCCCTGCCTCATAAACCCTCTGCCTTCCAGCTTGGCACAAATGACTTCTTTTAGCAGCCTTACAGATGCTTTCATGACACTTTTTTAGGCTTAGTTTTATTATCCGGTGTTACTGATCATCTGTTTCTTGGAAGCAAATTCTTGTCACAAGGACTGAATTATTAAAAGTTGCTGGATGAAATAGAGTAAGAACTTTCTGAAGTGTTTTGTATAGTGCTTGCAGCAAACTGGCTTTTTGACAGTGCTCATTTATTTTTAAGCTGAATCACTTCAATTTTGGTTTCTGCAGAGGACTCACAGACATGAGCTGTTCACTCCTTCACCAGTTGTTGCTCATCCTGATGATAGCAAGAGCAAATTCCAGGTAAAAAATGGAATTTTTTCCAGTTTTAATCTCAATAATTACTGCAGTTCTTTATGCTAGCAGCCATTATTGGGAATTTTCTCCTAAGGCACGTTCAGAAATATGGCTCTGCTTTTGTAATTTTTGTAATCCTCTGGCTCATGTGTGTGTTTATGTAAAGCCATGTCCTGTGTGGGGCTTTGGGAAAAGGCACGTGGAGAGTTTGATTTGATTCTGATTGGATTCTTTGCCTTTGATCCCAGCTGAAGACAGTAGAAACTCTCTTGGGTAATACAGCTAAAGTGGGAGAAGTGATTGTGCTTGGGATGATCACTCAGCTCAAGGAGGTGAGTTCCTTTTTATTCTGGAGTCTCTGATCACTGTTCATTCAGTGCTATAATACAATAAAAATGAGAAACCTATCTCACACTTGACCCAGTGTGAGTGTGGAAAATGTCTTTCTTTGTCTTCCCACTATACAATTTTTATGTCAGCAAGCAGAAGCAGTTAAGATTTTTTGGCATGTCCTTTCTTGAGAGGCTGGAGCTTCCAGTGACTGAGTTTGGACTTGCCAATGCCCTGGACTGTGATTTTGGGAGGGGAGCACCAGCAATCCTAATGGCAGCAGCTCCCAGGAAAGTTCTGAGATACGTTTATTATAAACTACATTAGTTTCAGTTCTTGCCAGCTTAAAACATTAAACTCAGCCCAATTATTTCTAAATGCTGGCTGATAGATGATTCTGATTGAAGCATTTGTGTCTTTGGTGTATTTTGCTTTATTAATGAATCCTATTTTTTAGGGGAAATTTTTCCTAGAAGACCCCACAGGAGTGGTCCAGCTGGACCTCAGTAAAGCAATATCCTTTTGCTGTGATGGAAGAGCTGCAGGAATTTCCTGTAGACCTGCAGGATTTAAAATTGAACAGTAAATCAATGCTGACCATTAAAAATTATATATTGAGAGTTGCAGCTCTGCCTTTCTGCTTTGTATCCAATTCCTTGGCTGCTGCAGCTCCTGCCTTTCTCTTGGACATGGTCACTTCTCCTCCCCATGGAAGCAGAGCCTCTTCCAGTTCCTGGGCTCTCCCTGCACTTACCTGATCAGGTACCAGGGAATTTCTAGGCTCTTCAGGCAGCCTGAGAGCTTTCAGTGCTGTCCAAATCTATTACACCAGCTGGAAAGCAAATTTTGGTTAAAAAACCTACTTTAAATCTAAGAAAAATACATTCCTTAACTTTCCTGCACCAGTTCCACAGTGGGCTGTACACTGAATCCTGCTTTGTCCTGGCAGAAGGTAAAGCAGACTGGGTTTATTTTTCAGCTTGTAATAAATTATTCTATTAAAGCTGTGTCTGCCAGATGTGGCTGAGCAGAGAAGTCTCATTTTTGGTGACCGTCAGTGAGTCTGTGACTGAGATTTTTGGCCTTCAGCTTTTGCTGTGACCTCGTGGACTCTGGAGGCAGAGAGGAGGAATTTGAGGGTGTTGGGGGTTGTGAGAGTCTGCAGTAGCTTTGGGGATTGGCCCCAGCATGCTTGGAGAAGTTATGACTGGATTAGGAAGACAGCCTAGAATAACCAAAGGAATGATTTAACAATCTGAAAATGCTGCTTTGTGCTGGCAAAGCTTTGGTCCTTTAATGAGGCTTCTCATTAGGATGATGTAAGAGCTTGCAGTTTTACAGCCTTGTTTTAGCAAAAAAAAAAAAAAAAAAGGCTATTTCTGTACATGGAATGTTCCTCTGTGCAAGATACATGATCTCAGTCTGTTTTCTAGTGTGTTTTACGTTTGTAAGTAGAAGTTGGGAGCAGAAATGAGAGTGGGGGTAAATAAATATCAGCCTGTTCTCAACAGTGGGATTTGAGACAAGGAGCAGTTGGGTAGGAACCCTTCCAGCAAAATGATTCCAGTTCCCCTGCATTGCTCCCTGTTGGCTTGAGGGGTTGTTCATGTGCTGTGCAGCAAATCCATGCACAGAAGTGGCTGAGGTTTAGAAAAAGTTGGTTTTTGCTCAGCCCTTTTCCATGTGGATCATTCCGTGCTCTGGTTCTATGGAGCTGCCACAAGAGAGGGATTGATGGAGGCTGGGACAGGCAGGGCAGCACAGCTGCCAACTCTGACTAATGTCTAGGACATGATGCTGTTAGAAGAACTGAAGGGTTGTTTTGCTGTTCCAAAACCTCCTAGGTTGGTATGAAGATGAAGTTTTTCATGTGAACGCTTTTGGATTTCCGCCCACTGAGCCTTCTGCTACCACGAGGTACAAAAGTGACTTTTGGCAGCCTCACTCCATGTTTTCCTATGAGTTTCTAAGTAAGATCATTGTTATTTCATAATTTCTCTGACATTCAAGTATGTTATTCTTCCTCCTCCCCAAATGCTTTAAAATAAATGTAATTTTAAGGAAGCAATTCTGGGACTTCCAGGCACTAAAACCTGTAGTGTTGGCAGAAAAATTTTTCCAAAGGCCTTTGGGTTCTGCATATTAATGGAAATTGGGATGTAAGCCCTTCTCAATTGCAAAGCCAGGTAACATGGGAATAATAAATCCCTTGTTGCTGAGAGAATGGATCCCTGGGATAGTGGAAGGTGTCCCTGCCCATGGCAGAGAAACGGGATGAGCTTTAATGTTCCTTCCAACCCAAACCATTCTGGGATTCTAACTGGAGCATTTTAATGGTGCAGAGCCTTCTATGGGAATATCAACTTCTTTGGAGGGCCTTCCTCAACTTCAGTAAAGGCTTCTGCAAAGCTGAAGCAGCTGGAGGAAGAGAATGAAGATGCCATGTTTGTGTTTGTGTCTGATGTGTGGCTGGACCAAGCAGAAGTGCTGGAAAAGCTTCACATGATGTTTTCGGGTAGGTGAGAATTGCTTTCACTCTAAACTTTGCTTTTAGAATCTGTTTCCCTAAATTCTTGGTACAAATGGTGTTTTGACTAGTATCCATTTTCTGGCCTGTGATAAGAATGTTTCCCTTGCTCCTGGAAGTTCTCCCTGGGTTTATTTTGAAGACCAGAATTCATTTTTATTTTAAACTCCTTAGTTCAGAGAGATGAACATTCTCACTTCCACTTCCACTTCAGCTTCTCACTGCCAGAGGGCAGGGATGGGTGGGATATTGGGAAGGAATTCCTGGCTGGGAGGGTGGAGAGGCCCTGGAATAGAATTCCCAGAGAAGCTGTGGCTGTCCCTGGATTCCTGGGAGTGTCCAAGGCCAGGTTGGACAGGGTTTGGAGCAGCCTGGGATAGTGGAAGGTGTCCCTGGCCATGGCAGGGAGTTGGAATGGGATGGGATTTAAGGTCCTTCCCAACCCAACCCATTCCAGGATTCTGGGATCAGTAATGTGGACAACACTGGGGAAAACAAGCATTTATGAATTGTTCCTTTGTATTGCAGCAGTTTTGGAACAGCTTGTCCCTCCTGCCTCGGGCAGAATTGGAAGTGTGAGAGAGAGACTGGTTTAAAAACAAAACAGAATTCAGGGTGGGAAAGTGCTCCTCACCAAAAGGGAACTGGACACAAATTAGCACAGTCCTGCAGAAGTTACAAAAGCAGTTCAGGATCTGGATCAGAGCTGGCAAATCTGGGGCAAACTGGGCTTGGCCCAGGATTGCAGGTGCTGAGGCAGAAAGGGACTTTGGTCAGTGAGATTGGTGTGCTAAACCCACCTGGCAGAGGTGCAGAGCTTGCATTTGCTATTTTGAGACTTTAATAGTGATAGCCTTCTTAATTATAAACTAAATGAGCAGCTGAGGGGGAGAGCAAGGAAAAATATTGATGAGCCACTTCTCTGGGATAAGCAATTCTGTTCTATTTATCAGCTCTTTGAAAACCAGTGAATCCAAGTGTGATTCTGTGTGTCAGGAAAAGGGAGAGTAACTGGGATGTGAGATGAATGCCTGAGTAGCTGTTTCTATTTTTATTTCAGGGATGGGAATCAGGTTTCTTTTTCCCCCCTTTGCTCTGAAGAGGGTGAGGGGTGAGGTTGTGAGCACTCAAACTGCTCAGGCAGTTCCAGTTACTGTTGTTTTATAATGCCAAAGAGGGAATTGGATGTTGGGAGAGTCCTTAAATTGGAGTGATCATGGAGGTTAATAGCAATCCACTGCTGCCTGCTTGCTGTTTTCCTCTTGAAAGCAATAATACATTTTAAAATGGCATTATTTATTGTAATTGCACTTTGTGTAATTCTCTGGCTGGGTCAGGAGTTGGATGCACACAAACACTGCTGGAACTCAGCCTGTGAATACCAGAGGGCTCCTTCAAAGTGATATTCACACATTGCCATCACCTTTTGTAGCTAAAACCAGCCTGGATAAGAAAATCAGTCAGGTGTATTAATAGCAGCAGAGCTGGAAGTGCTGTTCCAGTTCTGCTTTTCCTGGAAGATGCTGCAGTGAATGGATGCACTCACAGATCCTCTCTTTTCCCAGGTTATTCCTCTGCACCTCCCACCTGCTTTTTCTTCTGTGGAAATTTTTCATCGGCGCCATATGGCAAAAATCAAATCCAGTCCCTGAAAGGTAGGGAGGTCTTTATAAACAGCCAGGCATGTGCCTTGAATTCAAATAATGATGGCAAACAAATGAAGAGAGCAGAGAATAAACCCTCATTTTTTAATTGCACTGCAGTAGAGGGGAGGATTCATCCAAGGTTTAGTTCTAACCAGGTGTTGTGTCCTGTTTTTCCCAGGTTCTTTGAAAGCTCTGGCAGATATTATATGTGAATATCCCAGCATCCATAAAAGGTACAAGGGGAAATCTGTTTATTTTGTGAAGCTTTTAATTACTTGAAGAAGCTGAGAGTTACCCTATTTTCTCTGTCTTGTGAGCCAGCTGTGATCAGATAAAAAGCTGGTTTTGTACCAGGCCTGCAGGTTTGTTTGGGAGCAGGAGAAGTTTGATTTTATCTAAAATGGAAACTGCTAATGAGGGAGCCAAGGTCTCTCCCTGGGATACTTTCCTGGCTCTGCTTTCTGAATTCAGAACATCAGACCTAGTTTTTAGGATCAGTTTATACAAAAGAGATTTGTTGAACTATTTTTTTTTCTTTCCCCTGCAGTAGTCGATTTGTGTTTGTCCCTGGTCCTGAAGATCCTGGGCCTGGTTCTATTTTACCAAGGTCAGTTTGCTTCTCTTCCTCAAATCTTGGAATTTTGAGTGAAATTGGAGTTAAAGATGGTAAGAGTCTTTGTTGATACCTCTGGTATTTATTTTAGACCCCCCCTGGCTGAAAATATCACTCAGGAGTTCAGACAGCTGGTGCCATTTTCAGTTTTCACCACAAATCCCTGCAGGTAACCATGTAACTGCTATTTTTTAAAAATGATTTTTTAAACAAAATTATGTGCGAGTATCATTTTCAAAACGTACAGATTTTGGGGAAAATTTGCCTTAAAATTTTCAAATGAATAGAATTCTTCACTTGCATGAATTGTAACTAGTTTTTAATACATTAAGACATAAAAAATCAGTGAAGAAAAATTTATATTGAATACAAAAATCCTGCCCAAAAGCATCATGATTTTTCTGAATCAGAAGTATTATTTTTATTCAGTTGTCTGTATTAAAGGGAGAACAACTTTATAATATATCATTTTTAGATTAACCTTAATTAATTTCACTGCTGTTTTCCACTCAGGATTCAATACTGCACCCAAGAAATCATCGTTTTCAGGGAGGATTTGATCAACAAAATGTGCAGGAACTGTGTCCGCTTCCCAAGCAGCAACATGGACATTCCCAACCATGTGAGTGAGGGAATTCAGCACTTTGTGCCAGGATTTTTGATTTTAGTGATCAGCAGGGCTGCATTTTGGGGGCTCTGATCCTCATTCTCATGACTCATTGCATGAGAGGGGTTGTAAGAAGGATTTATACATTTAATATTCTTACTTTTCTTTACATTTTGACAGGAAAATAACTCAAACCATGATACTTTAAGGTGGAATGATTCTGTCACACTGTGTCACAGAACTTCAGAGCACCAACCATCAGTGTCCTGCCAAGAAACACTGATTCCTAAAGGCAGATTTTAATGCAAATTATCATTTTTTAAAGATTTGATCAGTTACCCAGTGCCATTTGCAGTAAAGCAGCAGGTCACTTCCTCAAAAATTCATCTGTTTGCTTTGTCTCCTCAATTGGAATTGAAATTCTACTTCTCACACATCAGTGTGCTCTGGGTTGTGGTTCCACTTAATGAGCCCACAGCAGGAGCTGGTGGGATTTACTGATTTAATTGGATGAGAATGATCCAGGTAGTCCTGGCTCATTGCAGTGATGGATGGAGTCTGGGTTTATTTATTTTAAAGGAATTTTTTTGTTTGCTTGCCTCAGAAAGTTGTTTTAGCTCAGTCTCTGTGAGCACCCCGTGGACATTGAGGTTTTAGGGCACATTTGCATTCCTGACCCTTCCCTGTCCTCATCCAGGGCTTTCCAGGAAGGAATTGTGAAGGAAATGTAGAATGGCAGCACTTTCTGCAGGTTGTTTTTTTTTTTTTTGCATACTCCATTTTTCCTCTGCCTTTTTTGCCCATTTTAATTCAGCCATCAGTGTGGAAAAAAAGAGAGGAAAATTAAGAAATTAAGTCACTAAGAAAGGAAAATCATCTGGGAATCAAAAAATTCTTTCAGTCCAGGGAAAAGACTTTTTAAGTGTGAGTCTTGTGGTTAACTGGAAAGCAATAAGGAAAACAAAAACTAAAAAATGAGACTTGTGGCAGTGTTGGTAGTTTCTGGGCTGGAGGAACAGGTAAGTAGATGCTCCTGATTAATGAAATAATTTTGACATCTTCAAATACTGGCTGATGTGCTTTAGAAAGGCCTTTGTGTGTTAATTCAAGAAAGGAAAGAGCAGCTCAGTGCTGGAGGAGTCACTGCTTTACTCTAGAAATTATTGATAATCAGAAGGAAGAAGATACAAAAAACCCCAAACATTTCCAGGTTCCAAAAGCTTCTTTATTAACACACACTGGCACATACAGGGATGAGCTGAGCTTGCAGCAAATGTTTCAAACCAAGTTGTTTGTGGGTTGCTTTTTTTTTTTTTTTGCACTTTGTAAGGACCATTTCATCCCAGGGGGGATAAAAAAACCCCCAGACTTTCCCAAAGTTTTTTGTCTTTACACGTGTGTTTCACAAAAACACATAAGCTTTTTCATTAATGTAACGATGTATTAATATTAAAAATCCAACACTAATTAATCCTTATCAAATACAAAATAACCTACCCAAGTTTCAACAAATAAAAATTCCAAAAAAATCTTTACAAACTACCACATTACTTCAAATGTTTCAAACCAAGTGTTTGTGGGGATTTATTTTGCAGTTTGTGAAGACCATTTTATCACAGGGGGGATAAATGCTTCAAATATTTCAAACTAATTGTGGGGTGGTTTTTTTTCCTTTTTGCAGTTTGTAAAGACCATTTTATCCCAGGTGGGATAAATACTCCAAATGTTTCAAACCAAGTGTTTGTGGGGATTTATTTTGCAGTTTGTGAAGATAATTTTATCCCAGGGATTAAATACTCCAAATGTTTCAAACCAAGTGTTTATGGGTTTTTTTTGCATTTTGTAAAGACCATTTTATCACAGGGGGGATAAATGCTTCAAATATTTCAAACTAATTGTTTGTGGTTTTTTTTTTTTCTTTTTGCAGTTTGTAAAGACCATTTTATTCCTAGGGAATTAATACTCCAAATGTTTCAAACCAAGTGTTTGTGGGGTTGTTTTTGCAGTTTGTGAAGACCATTTTATTCCAGGGGATAAATATTTCAAATATTTCGAACCAAGTGTTTGTGGGGTTTTCTTTTGCAGTTTGTAAAGACCATTTTATCTCAGGTGAGATAAATACTTCAAATGTTTCATGACCAAGTATTTATGGGGTTTGGGGTTTTTTCTGCAGTTTGTGAAGACCATTTTATCACTGGGGGGATAAATGCTTCAAATGTTTCAAACCAGGTTGTTTGTGTTTTGTTCTTTTTTTTTTTTCAGTTTGTGAAGATAATTTTATCCCAGGGGTTAAACACTCCAAATATTTCAAACTAAGTGTTTGTGGTGTTTTTTAATTCTTTTTGCAGTTTGTGAAGACCATTTTATCCCAGAGAATTCATACTCCAAATGTTTCAAACCAAGTGTTTGTGGGGTTTTTTCCTTTCTTTTTGCAGTTTGTAAATACAATTTTATCACAGGTGGGATAAATGCTCTAAATGTTTCAAACAAAGTGTTTATGGTTATTTTTTTTCTTTTTGCAGTTTGTAAAGGCTATTTTATCACAGGTGAGATAAATATTCCAGATGTTTCAAACCAAGTATTTGTGGTTTTTTTTGTTTTTTTGGTTTTTTTTTTTGCAGTTTGTGAAGACCATTTTGTCCCAGGGACACCTGACCCCGCTGCCCCTGTACGTCAGCCCCGTGTTCTGGGCCTTTGATTATTCCCTGAGGGTTTATCCCCTGCCAGACCTGCTGGTCACTGCTGACAAACACGACCCCTTCACTGTCACCAACAGTGACTGCCTCTGCATCAACCCTGTAAGAGCCCTGAGCACTCCCACCTCACTGTGCCCTTACCTGTGCCCCACTCCTTCTTTTTGTTCTGCCTTTACTCAGCATTGAAGCACCAGAGATGCATTTTTGTGTTTGGACTCCATTGTTTATTAATTCTTATCTATAGTGTTAGAGTCTGTAAGTCAGGGGCCTCTCTGAATTTTTCAGAGAGAAATCAGAGAGCAAAGATTGAATGAAAACCTTTAGATAGATCAAAATGTATTAAGTTGCTCATACATGAAGTAGAGGTGTAAGCTGAAATTTTAGATAAGTAAATAAGTAAGTTTAAATAAGTAAAAATATGTTTTAAGTACTTTGAAAAGTCTTAAATACCAATGTAAAAGAACAAATTCTAATAAAAGTTAAAAAACAGAATCCCAGTGTTAAAAACAAGGTTCTATGTAAGCTCCAAGAACAGTCTTAAATTCCAATGTAAAAGAACAAGTTCTAATAAAAGTTAAAAAACAGAATCCTAGTGTTAAAAACAAGGTTCTATGTAAGCTCCAAGAACAGTCTTAAATTCCAATGTAAAAGAACAAATTCTAATAAAAGTTAAAAAACAGAATCCTAGTGTTAAAAACAAGGTTCTATGTAAGCTCTAAGAACATAGTTTTAAACATAATAAAACTATAATAAAAATATTGTTTACATTTTTAAAATAGAACAAAATAGACCTTATATGTAGTTTATATGTAAACTGATGTGCTAAAGAACTAGAATTCTAATAAGTTTAAAAAATTGGTTCAAGTTTGTGTTTTTAGCTTATTAAGTAATTTGTATATAAGAAAAGAAACACTCTCTCACTCTCTTTCTTCTCTCCTCTCCACCATCATCACCCAAAAAGAAAAAAAAAAAACTACAGCAACAACATCAGCCCTCCCAGGGCCTCAACAAAAACAATTTCTAATTAAAACTTTACTCCTAGTTAAAACTCTATACCAAAAACATCTAACATAAACTTTAACACTTATAACTCTTTACCTTTCAAAACTAATGTACCTTTACAATAAACAACTTTATAGCAACTAATAACTGCTCAACTCTTTAAAAAAAAACAAACCCACACTATAGTACAGTGAGTTTTACAGCACTTCTAGCTAAAAGCAAGAAAATGAAGATGTATCTTGCTTGTTACAAGGTTTTTTAAGCCTAACTATCCAATTAAAAGCTAACATTTATATTATTTATACTTTTGACTCAATGACCAAACACCTGTGAAAAAATCACTGTGGGATTTTTTTATCCCATTAAAAAAGTACCACCTAAAACTATGAAGAAGGAACAAGAAGGAGGAAGAGCTAATGCCCAAGAACTTCCATCTTGTCCTATACCAATTCCTTTATTCTAAAACTTCAAATTTCAAACTTTTTACCATGTAGTATGACACACTTTTATTCAAACTACACACCAGTGATTTTAACTCCATCACTCAAATTTGGAAGCCTTCTCCAAGGCCTCAAGTAAAAAGCAGTGTTCTTTTGAGAGTCAGTGCCAGAAAGCACAGAAAGTTCAAAACTCCCAGGCTTCAGGGTTCCAACACTTCCTCACTCCCTGCACTGCAGTTTCCTCACACAATTTGTTTTTTTTTTTCCCTTTTCCTTCACAGGGTTCCTTTCCCAGAAGTGGATTTTCCTTCAAGGTGTACTACCCCTCCAACAAGACAGTTGAAGACAGGTAAATAGATTTTTTTTTTATATGCTGAGTTTATTATCAGGATAAAAATCACAGAAAATTGGTAATATTTGAATGTTCCAGCAGCTTAGGCAGTGTAACAAATCCAAATGCCCAGAACTAAAGCAATAAATTTAGAAATTACAAACATCAATGATGGGAAGCACAATCCCAAAGTAGGGATGACTGCACTGCCTGATTTCCATTGATAAGAGACCTAATTGGGAAGCAGATTTGTTTCTGGGGATGATGGTTGTTACATAAATTAATTAAATTTTGGAACGATTTTTGCTTCATTTTGTGATAATCATCAAGCCCAGAAGCCACTTTCAGGCTTTGATTTCACATATTTTTAAACCTGCACTTGTTCATCCCATTTCCCCTGACTGAAAAACAGCCAGCTACAACAAAAAAAGTATTAAAATGGATCAAAGGGCTTCAAATGGATGAAAATGTACCTGTTTAAAATAATGATGGTACAACCCTTTAGGAAAAGCATAAATTTATCTCCTTGCTGGAGAGGCCTTCCCAGGGAATGAATAATGGGTCAGCCCATTTAACTTCTACTTGAATATAAAAATACCACACCATGAGATACTTCAGGTCTTTAAATAGTTGAAAACATTATCAAGTCTTTCCTAGATAAAAGGAAATAGAATAGCATTGTGAACTATTTTTAAAAGAAACTTTCTAAATACTGTTTTTCTTTGGTGTTTTCAGCAAGCTTCAAGGACTCTGAGTTTCACTGAAAAAAGGCAGTGAGCCCATGTGAAGCCAACTGTAGCTCTTATTTTTGACATGCCTTAGTATCATGATGTATTATGGACTTTTTATAATAAATGTCAAAGTCAAAACCGATTTGTTTTGTACACAGATAAACTTTTACAGGAAAAGACACTGGTGGCAGTTTAGATAAATTGTAAAGTCAGAGTGAAAAATAATTGGCAAAGCATAAAAAAAGGTAAGTAGAGGAACCATCTGTATCAAACAGGAAAAAATTGTTTAAAAAATTCTTAAAAAAAAGAAGTAAAGATAAGGAGGAACCTGCTGTATCAAACAGGAAAGGAATTTAAAAAAAATCTTTAAAAAAAAAAAAAGAAATCAAGATAAGGAGAACTTGCATAGCTGGTTATCTGCAAGGATATGGGAAATGGGGGTAGGATTTTCCTTAGTCTGGGAAATGCCCAGGAAAGATCTGTGAGGTGTTTTACAATGGCAGCACCCATTTGAAGATGGTGTTAGGCAGGCAGGACAGGGAGCGTGGAAGCAAGGGCATGATCTGTGAGGGGATGGCAGCGGAGCTCAGAGCTGCGGGATGGGGAGGAACACAAACTTCGAGAGGGATGAGGAGATGCCGGTGGAAAACCAGCCCTGCTGAGGCCAGGGAGATGGCGGGAAGCCGCTGAGGGGAGGGGAAAGGCGAGGCCGGGATGGAGAGGCCTCAGCCCCGAGGGACGGCCCGCCATGTTGTTTGGCGTCTCCATGGTAACCGCCGCGCCGCCGCCATCTTGTTTACCGTCACCACAGCAACGCCCGCCATCTTGTTCGGCGTCCCCACAGCAGCGCTCCGGGCCGGGCCGGGGCCATGGCGGGCGCGGGGCCGCTGCACGACCTGGACCTGAGCGCCGAGGAGGCGGAGCGGCTCCGGAGCGCCTTCCGCGACGAGCGGTTCCGCGAGCTCTTCGCAGAATTCGCGGCCGAGCTCACCGACCCCGAGCAGCGCCGGCTGTACGAGGAGGAGGTGGCGGCGCTGGAGCGGGAGCGCGGCGTGGAGGTGCGCTTCGTGCACCCGACGCCGGGCTTCGTGCTGCGGACCAGCCAGGAGGGCTCCCGCCGCTGCTACATCAATGTCTGCAGCAACGCGCTGATGGGGGAGCCGCGGGCCCGCGCCGAGCGCGGCGGGCAGCGCTGGGAGCTGCCCTACAGCCTGGCCCCGGGCCGCGAGGAGCTGCGCCCCGCCGGCCGCCGCCGCCTCCTGTACGACGTGGTGTTCCACCCCGCCGCGCTGCGCCTGGCCGCCCGCAGCGCCCGCTTCCGCCGCCTGCTCTGCGACACGGCGCTGGACGCCGTGGAGAACAACTGCGGGGTGCGGCTGGACCGCAGCAACGCCACCGTCCTGCGAGGAGTCTCCTACAAGGGCGTCCCGCAGGCGCCCGTCATCCGCTCCCCGCTGCCCGGCGGCGCCCCAAAGCCGCCCGACGACGGCGAGTCCCCGCTGCCGCCCTTCCCCTTCCCGCCCTCCGCTCCTCCGAAGCCGCCCGCCGCCGGAGCCTCCTCGCCCGCCGCGCCCCCGCCGCCCTCCGGCCCCACCACGCCGCGCTGGAGCATCCGCCACCGCTCCTACGTGGACCTGCAGGACTACCGGCACTGCCGCGACTCGGCGCCCAGCCCGGTGCCGCGGGAGCTGGTGGTGACGGTGGAGCTGCCGCTGCTGCGCTCTGCCGAGCAGGCGGAGCTGGAGATCCGCGGGCGGGAGCTGCGGCTGGACTCGCAGCGTCCCGCCTACCGCCTGCGGCTCCGCCTTCCCTACGACGTGGACGAGAGCGGCGGGCGGGCGGCCTTCAACCGGGCCCAGCGGCAGCTGCAGGTCACGCTGCCCGTGGTGCTGCCGCGGGAACCGGCGGCACCGGGCGAGGAGCGGCTGGAGGGAGCCGAGCCCGCTGCCGAGGGGCCGGCGGAGGCAGGGCCGGCACAGGCGGGGCCGGCACAGGCGGGGCCCGCACAGACGGGCGGCGGAGCGGCTCCTCCCCCGGAACTCGGCCCTGGCGGCGCGGCCCGGAGCACGTGTGAACCCCTCGGTGACCCACGGAGTGATCCTCCCGCTGGTCCATCTGCCGAGCCCCTCGCTGATCCGCCCGCTGAACTGCCCGTACAACCACTCTGTGACCCACCCGCTGATCCCCTCACTGCACCCTCGGGTGAACCCCCCGTTGATCCAACCTCTGAGCCCTTTGCTGACTCCCCCGCTGAAGCTGCCACTGATCCAACCTCTGAGCCCTTTGCTGACTCCCCCGCTGAAGCTGCCACTGATCCAACCACTGACCCCCTCTCCGAACCCTTCACCGAACCCGCTCATCCACCCACCGAGCCCCCGGACCCGCCTTTGCCCTGCTCCGGTGTCGCTTCCCCCATCGCCATCCCCGAGCCAGCCATGCCCACCGGGGACACCGAGGGCCACCCCAGCCCGATGGCCACGTGCCCCCCCTTCCGTGCCCGGCAGGACGAGGCGTCCCTCACGCTGCTCCTGCTGGTGCCCGGCATCCAGCCGCAGAGCTTCCGTGGGGACGTGGGCAGCCAGCACTACAGCCTGCGCTTCTGCACCGCCACCGCCGCCTTCGCGCTGTTCCTGCGGGTCCCTCCCGCGGCATCGCTGCTGTCCCCCGAGAGCAGCGTCAGCGTCTCTGCCCACAACGCCGTGGTGCGGCTCGCCAAGGGCCCCGGCAGCACCGGCCTCTGGGACAGCTTCAGCTTCGGCCTGGAGCCCTCTGCCCTGCAGGTAACAGCGGCACGTTCGGGGTGTCACTGCCTGTGGAGGTTCTTTGGACCTCCAGTCCTCTAAGGCACCAACTCCGGAGCTCTATAGGCTCCTACTCTGGAGCTCTTAGGCTCCTACTTCGTCGGGTAATCTTCTAAATAAGCAAAGCAGCTAATAGTTGAAAAGGTTATTTATTACAAAGCACATCTTTTTACAAAACACATCAGTCTCAACAGTACACAGACAAGCAATGGCAAACAGCAATGGCAAAGCAGCTGGCAAAGCAATAAGCGAATGGCTGGAAGCCCTGGCAAAAGCCAATGGCTAAAAGCAAGTGGCTAAAAGCAACAACTCTTCCCAATGCAAATTCTTATATAGGATTTTTCCAACAAGCTAAGATGCAAACTCAGACCACCACTCCTTAACCTATTAGAATTCCAGTTTCTTAGCACACCAGGTTACATATAGAGCTACATATACAATCTATCTTGTTCTATCTAAGAAATATCAGCAATATTCTTACTATAAATCTATATGTTTAAGTTCTGTCTACAACTGCGGGCTTGGAGCCTCTGCTGAGGATATCAGTGTGTTTCAACCTTCACTAGACACTCACTGCTACTGGGAATCCAGACCTTTTACTCACTAAAAACACCAGAATTCTAACACTTATTCAACCTGCACTCTGATTTCTCTCTGGAGAATTCGGAGACCCCTGACTCACTGACTCCAACCTCCCTGTGCCTCTCACAGTCTCTGGACAGCCTGGGCACGTCCGAGGACGCCCGTTCCAAACGACACTCGGCCTCCGAGCTCCCGGCCGCGCCCTTCAGCGCCGTGAGGAGGGAGGGCTGGCTCCACTGCAAGCAGATCCTCACCAAAAAGGGGAAGGTACGTTTGGCTTCACCCCCCAGCCTGCTACAGGAGGTGCCAGGGTGTGGCCCAGGCAGGGTTTGCCAGGCCTTTTTCAGGTGCTGAGTTCTTTTTCTCAGGCTGGGAAAGTTTTTCCCAGGCTGAGACAATTTCTCAGCTTCTGTCTTTCCCAGGATATAATAATTAATATATAATACAATATAATGCAATACAATGCAATGCAATACAATATAATGTAATGTAATATAATAGATATCATATCATATCATATCATATCATATCATATCATATCATATCATATCATATCATATCATATCATATCTCACATTGTATGTATAATATCACATTGTATGTATAATATCACATTGTATGTATAATATCACATTGTATGTATAATATAATAATAAGGTATTATATATAATATAATGATATAATAATTTAATAATTAATTAAATAACAAATTTAATAAATAATAATAATTTAATAGTAAATTTAATAATAAATTTAAATTTAAATTTAATAATAAATTTAAACAACAACAACAACAACAATAATAATAATAATAATTATAATAATAAGTTTAATTAAACAGAGATTAACAGCTGGTGTTGACTGAGAAACAGTTTCATGTTACACGTGACAGGAGACGTTTTCTCCTATTGCCACTGTCCCGTTTGAGCCTTGCCACCCACACTATAAACGCAGCTCGATTTTTTAATAAAATGCTTCTTTAGCTTTTTATTCTCAAGAACTCGCTGTCGTTGCCGCACACGGCAGCGGGGCTCCCTCCTCTCCTTGTCCCCGCAGAAGGTCGGCGGAGGCATCCGGCAGTGGAAGCGCGTGTTCGCCGCGCTGCGCGCGCACTCGCTGTACCTGTGCAAGGACAGGCGGGAGGCCGTCACCTGCGCCCCGGCCCCAGGTGAGGAGGAGCCGCCGATCAGCATCCAAGCGTGCCTGGTGGACATCTCCTACAGCGAGACCAAGAGGAAGCACGTCTTCCGCCTGACGACCGCTGACTTCTGTGAATATCTCTTTCAGGCAGAGGATCGGGAAGACATGCTGGCCTGGATCAAAGTCATCAGGGAGAACAGCAAGGCTGAGGGCGAGGTGAGAGCCGCATGGGGCTCCCGGCTGCCTCTGGCTCTCCCGGCACTAACCGCCTCGGCTCTCTCCGCCTCTTTGCCTTGTGCTGCTCCCCCGGGCCCGCGCCGCGCTCCCAGGGCGGCCTGGGGGCTCGTGGCGACCAAGAAGAGCTGGCCCCGCGGCCTCGGGTGCGCGGGATGCTCGGAGGAGGGGCCGTGCCGCTCCAGGCGGGGCTGCCGCCGGATCGGTGTGTCGGTGTTTTGGTTGTGAGGTGGCGGAGGAGCCGGTGTGGCTCTGCCCGGGTTTGGTGTGGCTCTGCCCAGGTTTGGTGTGGCTGTGCCACCATGTGATGTGGCTGTGCCAATGTGTGATGTGGCTGAGTCGTGGTTTGACCTGTCTCTGCCCAGGTTTGGTGTGGCTCTGCCAAGGTTTGATGTGGCTCTGCCAGGGTGTGTCCTGGCTTTGGTGAGGTGTGATGTGGCTGTGCCATCGTGTGACATGACTGAGCCGTGGTTTGACCTGTCTCTGCCCAGGTTTGGTGTGGCTCTGCCCAGGTTTGGTGTGGCTCTGCCCAGGTTTGGTGTGGCTCTGCCAAGCTCTGGTATGGCTCTGCCGAGGTTTGGTGTGGCTCTGTCGAGGTTTGGTGTGGCTCTGCCAGGGTGTGTCCTGGCTTTGGTGAGGTGTGATGTGGCTGTGCCATCGTGTGACATGACTGAGCCGT
>JAOTBB010000268.1:60123822-60133899 GCA_025629985.1 Chamaetylas fuelleborni
GAATGGCTTCACTGCCAGAGGGCAGGGATGGATGGGATATTGGGAATTGGGAATTCCTGGCTGGGAGGGTGGGGAGGCCCTGGCACAGGGTGCCCAGAGCAGCTGGGGCTGCCCCTGGATCCCTGGAAGTGTCCAAGGCCAGGTTGCACAGGGCTTGGAGCAGCCTGGGACAGTGGGAGGTGTCCCTGCCATGGCAGAGGTTAGAACTGGGTGGGATTTGAGGTCCCTTCCAGCCCAAACCATTCTGGGATTCTGGGATGATTAAGTGCTCCCTAGAAGAGGCTGGGATAAGATGATCTGGGCTGATCCAGCCTGGCCTTGGACTCCCCCAGGGATCCAGGGGCTGCCACAGCTTTTCTGGGCACCCTGTGCCAGGGCCTCACCACCCTCACAGCCAGGAATTCCTTCCCAATATCCCATCTAAATTTCCTACATCACTTGTGTGGAGCTGGGGGTGGCAGAGTTCTGTTTCTCCTGGCACTGGGGCTGTGTGGAAAAGGCCAAGGGCTGGAAGAGTCCCCACGGGCTGTGCTGGGCTGTCCTTGTGCTCACTGAGCTCAGAATTCGGGCTCTTGTGGATAAATGTTTTCCTTGGTTGGAGAGTTCAAGCAAGCATGAAACCTTGAGAGCCGTGCTGGGAAGTACAAGACATGGATGTTTTAAACCTTTGCCACCTTTCATGGGGAAATCCATCCCGGAGAGCTGTTCTGCCCTCATTTCCAAGCTGTTTGGAGTTGCTACACAGTTTCTTTGAAAGTCAGACTTATAATTTTCAGTTTCCAAGCTACTATAAAGACTTATTGTAATAGTCAGGGGTTACTTCTAAGTCGATGCTGCTGGAAACTGGGGCTGTTGAATGTAATCCTCCAACAGTTTATTTTTGGTTCAGTTAATTCTGTGCTCAGCATTTCAAGGCTCTTGGCAAGTTTTTTGGGAGGTCAAAAAAGGACAAAGAAGGAGAACACAACAAACTTATTATTTCACATTTTTCAAAGTAATCTCTTTCCCAAGCTACATTAAGGACCATAATTAGTTTGCTTCTGCTATAAAACAAACTAATTTCTGGATAGTCTTTAATTGGAAGCTGCATTTTGGGAATTACGTGACTACACAAAACAGTTATGTCAGGAAACATTATTAACCTACTGATGGGGCTCATCAAAGCTTCTTTAGAGCTGTTTCATCTTTGCTGTCATGAGCACCTCGGAAAAGTTTTCATTTCACTGCATGTACCAAAACTTTGAGCTTCAAATTCTCAAGTCTCAGAGCTGGTTTGTCCTGAGACCTCACAAATGCAGAGGTCAGGAAATCCAGGTCCTTCTCCATAGTGGCACGAATTGTTGGGTTTTGATGAGAGAGGTTGTGGCTGCCCCATCCCTGGAATTGTCCAAGGCCAGTTTGGATGGGGTTTGGAGCAGCCTGGGATAGTGGAAGGGATTTCAATCCCCTCCCAACCCAAACCGTTCTGTGATTCCCTGATCCTCTCATTACAGGAGCCACAAAAATAATTTAAGCCTGAAATCTGTCCTGCTTTTCAAGCTTGCAGCCTGCGTGGGAGGTAACTCTGGATGGAAACTGTCTTCAGTTTGGATAAATGAAGGCAGAGCAAACCCATGTGAGAGCAGGGGGCAGCCGGGAGGGGCCCAGCTCCTCTCGGGGCTGTGAGACACAAGGACGGGCTTGAATGATGAAGTGTTCCAGAAACCAAAGTCAGCCCTGCTAACGTTTATGTTAATTTGGTCTCAGTTTAGTCACAGGGAAAAATGAATGTGTACCAAACAGCAGATGACAGTGTGTGCAGGGAAAAACAAATTAAGTTCGAAGTTGCTAAGAGAGCATCATAAATACCAGAAAATCAACGGCTTAAACTGAAGAATTATTTTACAGGGTCATTGAAATCAGCTGCAGATGGTTGTCCTCTGTTTGCTCTGGCTTGGAAGGCAGAGCAGGCTTTAGAATAAATTCCTGAATCATTTTTTTCTGAGGTCTGTGCTCTGATAACATCTGCAGTAATATAAATGCCTCGGTGTGTGCTCCCCGTGAATGCAAAGTCTGAGTTCCAGTGGCTGGTGGAACAGGCAAATGATAATCACCTTATTGACAACAAAGCCATCCCAGGCCCATGATTTATGGCAGGCCACGGGGTGGGGATGGATGAAATGGTAAATACTTGTGGGAATTCCGTGTTGGGCTGGGATGAAACTTGGTAAAATTGGTTTGCAGTAATGAGTCAAAATAACGGAGCAACAGCAAAAGTTTGCTTTTTATCCTCATTTAAAGTACTGATTAATTATTGAATTATAGGATATTCTGAACTGGAAGGGACCCACAGGGATCACCCAGTGCAGCTCCTGTCCCTGCACAGACCCCACCCTGGGTATCCCTGGTGTCCAAACTCTCCTGGAGCTCTGGCAGCCTCGGGAATGTCCCCATTCCCTGGGGAGCCTGGGCAGTGCCAGCACCTCTGGTTCCTGATGATAGACCTCCCAGTCAGTTTTTAAGCAATATTTTCTGTGAAGAAAACAAATTCTTTTGCTTTTAATCAGGAAGAACTTCTCCAGAAAGACTCAGCATTTGTTGCCAAATTGCAAAGTTCTGATTGCTCTGAGGAGGAGCTGGTGTCCCTCACACAGCCACGGGTGCCAAATGCAGATTCAGGGGGAAAAGAGATTATTTTCCTCATTTTATGGAGGAAAAGTAGGATGGGAGTTGGAGCAACCTGGTCTTGTGGGATGTAATTAAGGTCCTGAAATACATCCCATGGCAGGAGGCTGGAATGAGATGAGCTGGAAGGTCCCTTCCAACCCAAACCATGCTGATTCACTGACTTTTATTTTTCAGCTGGCTGAGAAGAGTTGTGCTTTGCTCTCCTTGGAAGTGCAGGCAGGGCACCAAAATCCCAAATGCCCTTCAGGGGAGGCTGAGCAATCCGGGGCAGAGCTGGGAATTCTCTGAGCCGCCCGAGGATGGAGTTCAGGAGCTTGTGGCAGGTCTGGTGCTGCACAGATTTGGTGTCTGCAGCCCCTGCCTGGTTCCTGTACTCTGCCACCTTCCCCTGAGCTCTGCAGAGCATTTCCACAGCCTAAAGCTCTGGCAGATCCCTCTCTGGCAGGCAGGAATGGATGCAGCACGAGGGAATTAGAATTTTAGGCTTTGCATGCAGAAATGCAAGAAGTAGGGATGTTCTGAGAGGGTTTTCAGTCAGGGCAGCTCTGCTGCTCTTTAATCTCTCCCCAAACCATCCCAGCATCCAGTGCTGGCTCTTTGCCTGGATTTTAATCTTTCTGGATAGAAAATGAATCCAGTCCTCTGCCTTGGAAAACCAGCAGTATGTATATTATGACTTTCCATATTGTGATTTCTAATTTAACTAGTGGAAAAAGTAGGACTCTGGCTTATTTCTCCAATCCTGGTTTGTTTGGTTTTTTTTTCAAGATGACAGTTAAATTTTGTACCTCAGACACAATGTGACATCTGGCTGTGCATAAGGCTCCATCCACAGGGGGCCAAAAATGTGCAGAATTGCCTTTTTGCTTCTCAGTCTGCAAGATGTCAGTGATAATTGAATTTAACTTTCATTGGATTGACAAGAGGGTTGAACTGGACCGAGAAATTGAAAAGTGTGACTTAATGTGGAAGGTTTGCAACTTGTCCCTGTTATTTCCAATTAAATAAGGAAGGTAATTCCCAGAACCTAAACTACTCCTCTAGGTCAGACCATTTTTAGTGTGTCTGTCCTTACCCTCAGCCTACACAGATGATGTAGGAATAACACAAGGACAGGGAAAGCTCTGCAGTTCCTATGAAACAGCCCCTCCAGGATATATTTTAGGACCTTTAATTGCCTGCAACTGATTTCAATCTCTAAACCTGTAGCAACATGTTTCAGGTTGTTTATGAACGGCCTGGAAACACACCCCAGGCTGTGTCTCTGCCTGTGGATACCTCTCCTTTGTTTTTGTTTTATTTTGTTTCCAACTGGCTTGTCTGCATGGAGATCAGAGCAGCCTCAGTGGTTGGGTGTGAAATGGATCCAGCCCTGAGTGTTCCAGATCTGATCTCGGAGTGAAGTTCCTGCAGTGCCTCTCCCAGGAGGTGTTTGTGTTCTCCTCACACAGGCAGGAGACAAACCCACGACAGTCTAACACCTTCCTGGTGTTAGACAGGTGAGCATGGTACAACGAGGTACAAATCACTTTTCAGAGAGACTCTAAATTTATGTAGTAGTTACCCATCCAAAGAGAGAACTAATATTTCTCTTATACTTGATACAATTCAGATTTGTACTTTCAGGCAACATTAGCTAAGCACTGGTCCTAATTCATTTCACCTCATTCTTTGAATGTCTGGCTTAGAATTTCTCTGTCAAGACACGAGTGTGCTGTGAAACTTGGGAATTGCTGTCCTGGCTTTCTTTGCAGTGAGTTTTTAGCCCAAATATCCCTGAAGTTTAACACAAAAAGAACATAACCTGCTGTTTTCTCTCTTTTTCTGTAGGAAAGATGGTTTGTCAGCGAGGAGAACGTTGATGGATTTCTAGGCACTGCTTTCTGCCCTTCCCCTTGCTCCCAATCAGCACTGGAAAGCCAGCCATTAATTGAAGTGCTGGATGTTACTGAGGACAGAATTCAAATCAGGGTGGAGGTAAGGATCCAGGAGCAGCACAGGCTGATTTATGTTCTTCAGCAAGATCCTGTCAAAGCCCACTGAAACAGCTTTGTTCCTGTTTTGTCCTGAGGAAGCAGGGAAAACCCAGGACTGGGGTTATTTGCAAGTGCAAATGTCAGTTTTCAGAGGTGAAGCTTGTGTTTGTGCCATTTAATGTGACCAAAGCATTGAAACCTGCTCTGTTTCATTTGGAAGATGCAGAACTGTGATCCAATCATTTTTAAAAAAAGTGCTTTTTCCTTGCAGGAATAGCTCACTCACTCAGCCTTGTACAGGTAGAGAAATCCTAGAGGGTTTTGTCTGGGAAGAATCCTGCCTCATCTTTATTCAGTCCATGTATTGGAATACTTGGTGGGTTCCTGTTGTGTAGATAATTAAACATGAGGCTATTAATCTTAAACACTGGTCTCAAATTCAATCCTTGTAGTTTCAGCCTCATTCAGGCTCTTCTTCCTCTGTCTAGAACAAGACAGGCTCTTTCTGGGATCTGCCACGGGATTAAACTGTCCTCCCTTGGCAAAATAGATGGACAGATGAAGAGATCCAAATGTTCATTTTGTAAGGAGGAAAATGTGAGGCAAATCCCCCACATTCACTGGGATTTCTGGGTAGGCACTGCATCCAAAATTCAGATGAAACTTTTATCCAAGGAAACAAAAAGCAGGAACAAGCAGGTCACTGCTGTGGCCATGAACTGGGGTTAATGTGTAGCTGGTTTATTGGGAGGCAAGTTCAGATGGAGCACATGAGCTCTGGAACTGGGCTGGAGGCCCGAGGAGTTTCCCTAAGATAGTGGATCCAGCTTAACTTCCCCAGCTGCTGTGGGCTGGACATTAAAAAGTGACATTTAAGTGTTGGAGAGCAGATGAGTCTGTTTTGGGACCTAAGGGCAGCTGAGATACCTTAAATCATCCCAATCCTGCTCCTTTGTGGGGCCAGGAGTTGGAGCTGATGATTCCTGAGGGTCCCTTCCAGCTCAGGGTATTCCATGATCATGTTCATGTGGGAGAATTTCCAGTTTGGAAAGGACTGACTGGTGTTTCTCAGGGTGAGCAGTGGTTTGGGGGTGTGAGAAAGAGACTCTGTGTCTGAATCCATGAATCTAGCTGTTCTTGGATAGATTCCTCCCTGATCCTGACTCTCCACTGACAGGCACCTCTGAATTACCAGCAGTTCTTTGCCAGAACTCCCAGTAAGGTGAAACTGGGGAAGTGCTGTTTGTCCAGCACCTCTCCCTGTTCCTCCTCTCCCGAGGCAATTCCCAGATGAGCTCTGCAGGCAGTAATTCCCTAATTGCAAGGTTCCAACAAGAGTTGGGATCCCCTGGCTGATCCTGTGGCCGCTGGGATTTGGAGATTTGGGAATCAGGCTGGGTGTGGTGAGTGGCCTAGAGCAGAGGAAATCCTGAGGGAGCAGAACAACCTCCCTGCCACTCATTCCCACGTGCCAGACAGGAGCAGGAAAACCTCAGCACTCGCTCATTTGGCTTCTAGAAGGAAAATCATGGAATCACCACCTGAGCTGGAACATTAAGGATCATCTGCTTCCAACCCCTTGCCATGGCAGGGCCACTTTCCACTATTCCAGTGGAGCTGGGCTGTTGGAGAAACAAATCTCTCCTGTCTTTGTGTGCACAGTTTGTTCCAGCTATAAAATAATTCATTTATTTCCCTGACAGCCAGCGGAACGTGATGGAGAAGGAACACTTGGCAGCTCAGGGGGAGCCCTTGCTGGAAAGACCGACAGCAACTACCCCGAAACAAAGGCAGAAACAAAGTGTCCTGCAGCTGAGGGACGTGCGGAGGGATCCAGCCCAGCTCCCACAGCTGGAACAATAGGAAAAGCAGCCTGTGCTTCACACCATTGTTTGCAGCATGAACCTCCTGCCACCAGTTCAGCGGTTCCTGGCGGAGCCGGGAGAAAGGAGCCCGATTTAGAAAGTGCTGCTGCAGCAGGAGACACAGCCCCGGCGCCAGGCTCTGGGAAACAAGAACTGCTGGGGGGTGAGGCTGAGGAGACAGCCCCGGGGATGGGCAGCAGGGCAGGGTCCCCGGTCCTGCGGGAGGTGAACCCCGAGGACGGCAGCGAGCGGATCCTCCGCGAGCACCGCACGCGCTGCCCCGTCCTGTTCCACAACCCTCTGCTCTACGAGCTGGATTAGCTGCGTTGTTTCAGGATTTCCTTCTGTTGTTTGATGCTTGCTCTGATTTCCATGTGCTGGGTTCCCTCTGAAACTGGTGCAACACCAAAACTTTCCGTTGTTAGCAGTTTAACAATTCCCTAATCGCATCTATGGCAATAATTTTACTTACCAGGAAAAGTTGCAGTTGGAGGTGACTCTGAGCTCCTGGAAAAAAATGTCTCTTTATTGTTTACATAAATTTTTTATTCTCTTCCCACGTTTCAGGGATTATTTGTATATATCCTCAGTCTAATGGCTCCCTCGGGAATTGAGCAGTAGTCATCATTTTCCAAACCTTTCATTTTGTGATAACTGCTGGATTAGACTCGCAGTGATTCTTAGCAATCAAATGAAATTTCTAATTACCCAGAGAAGTTCTAATTAGTCTCCTAGAAATAATCAACATTTATACCCTGTATTCCATCCTAGTGCTGTGCTTCAGATCTGCAGCATCCAGATATCCCCAGCTGAACAAATTCCATTGCACAAGAACATCCTCTGGGTGCATGTCTGCTCTGAAGTATTTACAGCTGGTGAAATGGATTCTCTTTATCCAGATTAGATGTATTTTTCTCAGTTTCCCTCGAGTTTCAGTGTTTCTCACCTCCCTAAACCACAATAACCAAGAGAACACATCTAATAATAAACTTCCTGTTCCCCTTTCTCACTGCTGCTGAACCAACTTCTGGTTTTGTTTGAGAGGTGCTTTAGAGCAGAGTTATTTCAGGGATGCTCTGGCATTGCTGTCACATTTCTCTGTGAAACACCAGTTTGGGTGTGTGGTTTCAGAGCTCAGCAGGAGCCACAGCTGCCCAGAACACCTGCCCTGCCCTCGCCGGTGGCACATCCTGCTGGAGCTTTGCTGGGCTCAGCTTAACTCTCACCAGCTTTTTGGGAGAGGTCTCCAAGGGTGAGGCACCAGCACAGCTTCAGCACCAGCCCCAACCCAGTGGAACAGAACACAGAGCAATTACCTTGCAAAACTGTGGTTAAATAACCCCTGGAAAAAGAAAAAAAAGCAGCATTTTCTTTCTCTGACACATTTCTGTGTTCTACAAAAGCTGCTGAGGTGCTTCTGCCACAGCAGAGTTCAAAGAGGAGTGGCATTAAAGCTGCTGTAGCAATCACAGATGGCTCCGTGGCCCCAGCTCAGCCCCTTCCCACCACACAGCAGCAGTTTTTACACAGCTAATTTGAAACAACTTTTTTTATTTTGAAATCCAAACAAAAGAGGTGTTGTGCCACCAATTTGCTACTCTTTTCTGCCTCAATTAATGAGTATCATTAAAAATTTAATGAAGTTAAATGCACACTGCTAGAAGGGGTGGTGGCACGTGTCCACCCTCAGGATTAAAGAACAGAAACTCCCCCCTCCTTCCCACCCTGACTTTTTAGGAACATGAGATGACATCATCTTTTTGCTGACAATCAAGAACTTCTCTAGGCTTACAAAACAACAGAATTTTTATTTCGGCAGAACTAAAAAAATCATATATTTATCTACATCGTAGTAAAAACAATGAAATTTATTTTTTTTTTTCCATCCTTCATATATTCATCGACACAGCGCAACCGAACCGGGACTCGGGGATGGGGTGTGAGGTGGGACCCCAGGCACCACCAGAGCTTTGAAGCACCAAAAAAGATGCACTTAAAAGTGTTCTCCTCCTCCTCCTCCTCCTCCTCCTCCTCCCAGCAAACACAGCAGCAGGTCACTTTTTGCGTAGGGGCTGCAGCACGTCACCCGTTTCCAAAAAGTGGTTGCCAAACATGAGAGATTACTATTTTGGGACACCTTTAACAAGAATGTTTATTCATATTAAAGCAGAAACCAAGTCATAAATGCTGTTTATACACGTGTGTGCCTGGAAAAGACACAATGGGACAAGTCAGGGAGAAAAGGAGGATCCTCACTGGAGCCTGCGGTAGCTCTTACAGAGTTCGTGGTCCCTGATGTCCCCCCAGCCTCCGTTCTTGACGTGAGGGGACAGGGGAGCCATGGAGTACCTTTTACTGACACTCATCGCCTCGGGAAACAGGTACTGTTGGTTGCTGTTCAAGAGAGAATCGATTTTGGCACTCTGGGTGGACGGTCTGCAGGATTTCTTGTGGTGCATGCCACAGTCCCCCGTGTGAAAAATCCTGGGGATTTCGGGAACCAGCACTTTCCAGAACTTTGGAAGACAAGAGACAGTCAAGTGCTGCAGAGTCCAGTCCCAGTTGTAGTCATCGTAGGTGCAGAAGGCGTCCGTGCACTCGATGAGTTTCTGGTAGGTGTCTCTGCCGAAGGCCATGCCCATGTTGTGCTCCGTGGACTTCCACGTCTTCATCTCCACCTTGTCGGCGCGGCCGGCGAAGCCGCCCCGCACGGGGCTGTAGGTGCCGAGCGACACGAGCTGGCACTCGGGGCACTCGCGCTGGCGCAGCGCCCAGAGCCGCTTGAGGACGTGGTAGAAGTCGGGCGCCAGGTAGTGATCCTCCTCCAGGAAGAGCACGGGCCCCGCGTGCTCCCGCAGCGCCCGCACGCGCTCCCACACGAAGTGCAGCTTCCACCACCAGTGGTGCTTGGTCTGCGCGAAGCGCGCCTCGCGGTAGTGCCCGAACGAGTCCGGGAACTCGGCGTTGATGCAGCCCAGGCGCAGCGCCGCCGCCTTGCCCACGTCGCGGGGGCAGTCGCGGGGGTCGTGGCCCGGGAACTCGCGCGGGTACAGCTGGATGCTGAACGGGAAGAACACCTGCAGCACCGGGCAGAAGTCCACGCGGGCCGCCAGCCGGTTCAGCTCCTCGGCCCACAGGTCGTGGCTCAGCACCAGCAGCACGTTCTCCACGCCCGCCGCCCGCCGCAGCGACTCGAGCAGCAGCCGCAGGTGCTCGGCGCGGTCGTGCACCTGCACCACGAGCACCAGGTCGGGCCGCGCCGGGAAGCGCCCCGCGTTCCGCACCGGCTGGTCGAAGTTCAGGCGGTACACGAGCGAGCGGTAACTCAGCGTCTGGTTCTCGGACAGCTCCTCCGCCGCCACGGCGGCCGACGCGTTCGCGGCGGGGCGGCGCGGTACCGCCGCTGGGGGCTCGCTGACCCGCGGCGGCTCCCCGGTGCTACCGGGACCGCCCCGCTGCTGCTGCTGCTGCTGCTGCTGCTGCTGCTGCTGCTGCAGCTGCTGCCGCCGCCGCCCGCCGCCGCCGGTGCCCCAGAGCGCCAGGGCGCAGAGCGCCAGCGCCAGCGCCAG
>JAOTBB010000268.1:60168023-60182393 GCA_025629985.1 Chamaetylas fuelleborni
CCTTCTCTGCCTTTCACTTCTCCGTTCTCTCCATTTCATTTCTCCGTTCTCTCCATTTCACTTCTCCCTTCTCTCCCTTTCATTTCTCCCTTCTCTCCCTTTCACTTCTCCCTTCTCTCCCTTTCATTTCTCCCTTCTCTCCCTTTCACTTCTCCCTTCTCTCCCTTTCACTTCTCCCTTCTCTCCCTTTCATTTCTCCCTTCTCTCCATTTCACTTCTCCCTTCTCTCCCTTTCACTTCTCCCTTCTCTCCCTTTCACTTCTCCCTTCTCTCCCTTTCACTTCTCCCTTCTCTCCATTTCATTTCTCCCTGCTCTCCCTTTCATTTCTCCCTGCTCTCCCTTTCATTTCTCCCTTCTCTCCATTTCACTTCTCCCTTCTCTCCATTTCATTTCTCCCTTCTCTCCCTCTCATTTCTCCCTGCCCAAGTGTCACTTCTGGCTCGTTGGAGCCTCTGGAGCAGTTCCAGGAGCTTTTCCAGGCTCCCCATCCTCTCATGAGCCTCGTGCCTGCCAACCTGCTCCGTGCCCCCTGTGCAGGGCTCCCAGGTCCTGGCAGGGAGGTGGGAACCCCAGCCCAGGCTGGGGGAATAGAGATGGGCACTGCAGTGTTTTCCATCTGTGATTCCCTGTGGGATTGCTGACAGAGCAGGAGCACTGCTGGTGCTGCTCTCTGCACAGGGCAGTCATGTTGAATGTGGATAATTGGAATTGCATCATTTGTTACATCAAGTGCTGTCCTGCCTTTCCCCAGCTCGGCCTAAAACAGGAGCAAAGGATGTGCTGGAGGTTTGGGCCAGGCCTAAAGGCTGTGGCTGCTCTGCATGTGTTAATCCTTTTCCCAGGGGAAACTGTTCCTAAAATCCAGCCCAACCCTCCCCTGGCACAGCTCCACCCGTTCCCTGTGATGCCTCAGGATTTTACTTTATGTCCTTCATGTATTTGTAATCCTGTAATTCTTCAGTGCATAACTCTGAATTCCATACCCAGTGTTGGCTGATGCTTTCCCATTCTGGTCAGACACAACAATTCCTCTCCAGGCTGGGAATCAAGGACACCTCAGTGCCTCAGACCCAGAGAAATGGGAACAAAAGTGAATTGGGGGTGCAAATTTGGGATAAATGACTTCATTACCCGATGCTGTAATTGGAAAATTAACCCCCAATGTGCAAAAAGACCAAACTTATAAAAGTGTGAAAACCTGTGACCCATTGTCCCTTTTGGGTGTAGCCCCTGGGGAGGCTTTGTCTGCCCAAAATGTACCTGAAGGCCCTTCAATAAATATAGCTTAAATAAATATAACTAATTCTGTCCGGCCTCTGTTTTTAGGGTGTCTGTGAGGAGAACTGATGTCAACAAATTAATTGGTTATTAAACTAAATTAAATTAAATTAAAGGGAAGGAAGACACTCTGCAGCCTTATATTTGCAGGTAAGAGGGGTCAAGCAGGGCGTGGATGAGAATTTGGCCCATCTGAAGCAAAAATGGCCAAAAATGTTGTTATTTGTGGCAAAGTGATGTGGATCTGGTGCTCAGGTTTCACTCCTGGGTTGGGTGCAGCCCCAATTCCTTCCTGCTCCCCTTGGGGCTCTCCCACTGTGTGACAAAGCCAAGGAATGGCACTGCATGCAGAGAACAGTTCAAGTGCATTTTATTGCTGTTTGTGCCCCTGGTTTGTCTGGATTTTGGCCAAATGGAGGAATTGGGACTCCAACCTTGGCCCTGTGTTGCCTCTCCTGCAGCAACATCTGTGAGGCACCTCCCAAAAACCTCAGTGCTGGAACCCAGAAATCTGGGATTTTTGAGCTTTCTGTGCTGTCAGGCACTGACCCCCAGGAGAGCACTGCTTGTGACCAGAGGCCTTGGAGAAGCTTCCAAATTTGAGTGATGGAGTTAAAATCACAGGTGTGTAGTTAATTGGAAGTGTGTGATTTCACATGGGGAAGGGTTTGGAATTTCAAGGTTTTGGAATATAGTATTTAGAATGGGTATGGGACAGGATGAGGTTTTTGGGTGTTGCTTCTTTGTGTCTTCTTCTTTCTTCTTCTTCATGATTTCAGGTTGTAATTTTTGGTTGGATGGTTAGTGCTGCACTGCAGATCACAGGAGTTGTGTTATGGGGTCAAAAGTATCAGTAATAAAGGTGTTAGCTCTTTATTGGACTGTTTAGCTTTAAAAGACCTTGTAACCAGCTGGGTTCATCTCCATTTCCTCACTTTTAGCTGGTAGCTGGAAGTGTTACAGAACTCTCTGTACTTTAAATAAGATTTAATAAACAACCAGGCCCAAATGAGAAATTCGTCTCCTTTGTGTTTTTAATCCTGACTCTAAGTGAAAGCAGAAGAAAATGAAGACAAGGCACTAATTAATTGGTGCAACAAACCCATTACACCTCAGTGCTGGACAGGCACATCCTGCCCTTCATCCCTCCCTGGTGCCCAAGGAGCAGGGCTGGTATTTCTGGGAATGCCCAAAATTCAACTTTTTCTTGGTGTGTGAATGCAACCTCAGCTCTGCAGCAGCAGGTGCTGCTTCTTCTGGAATGATTATGGAAAAAAAGCAGCAGGAGATTTTTGGGGAAAATAAACAGGTGCTGGGATTCAGAGCAGGGCTGGAGGAGGAGGCTGAGGAAGAGAGGACAGGGTCCCCAGGTGGGAGCTGAATGAGTGATGGCTTGAGGGTGACAGGCCAGGAACTGCAATTCCTGCCTGGATCGAGGCTGGGATTTGTCCTTCCCTGTGGAGATCACCCAGCAGCAGCAGCAGCAGCAGGAGGAGGATGATGAGGGGGAAATTGTGGGTTCAGCTGGAGGGAGAAGCGCTGGGATGGAGGTGGGGGCTGAGCTGGGCAGGGGGGCTGGGGGAGGTGCTGGATCCAGTGGGATCTCTGCTCTTGTGGGATCCTGGCTCTGCAATGGGTGCAGCAGCCTCTGCGTGACTGAAACACGGAATTTCCCAAGGAATTTCCCTCTGATGGAGGAGCTTTGAACCTCCCTGCTGAGCACATGGAGTTGTCTTGGGAAATGAGATCCCTTGGTTATTTTTAGTTCATATTGGCTGAAAAGCAAAGTTTTCCAAGGAAAGTTGTGGTTGTGAGAAACATCTATTTCTTGAGGAAAAACTTCTGACCTTTATTTGGGAGGGAGGGAATAAATCTGGAGGAAGGACTGACACAAATCACAGGAAAAAAGAAAATAACCACAGTTTAAAGAAAACGTCTTCCCATTTGTTATCATTCTCTTCAGGGTCTGCATTTTAATATTTTTTGGTTTTCTTCCTTTTTTGTTTTTGTTTTTGTTTTTGTTTGTGTTTTCCTGACAGCTGCTGCCAGGAGCATCACTTTTCTCCTCATGGAATCTGCCTCTTTGGGAAGCTGGAGCTTTCCCTTGTGGAGCTTTTTATCCTTTTAATCCTATTTTTCTTTCCCTGTGATTCTGTCAGAGCTCTGCAGGACTCTGGGTCCCCCCACATCCCTCCCACAATGGAAATGATAAATACATGAGTGGAAAAGGCTGAGATTTCCACCTGAATTTGTGTATTTGAAGAAGCTGCTCACTCCAAATACCCAAATTTAGAGATTTGATGGAGGAGAATAAGCTTGGGAAGAGTTTTAAGCAAGAACTGGGAATATGAAGCTGTGGATGAGCTGGGAGAGGCATCTGTGGGAGGAGGAGCTGGATTCTCCTTGGCAGATGGTGGAGCTGAGCTGGGGCTATGTTTTCCAGCTTCTGGCTGGGTGCAGGTGCTCCAGGGATTAATTCTTCCCTAAAATTTGAAATCTTCATCCCACAGCTCCCTGCTGGCAGTGTTTTCTGCTCCTCAATTCCCTCTCCTGTTTCTTCTGCAGGGGAGCGAGGGGTCGGCTGAAAACGCTGATGGGAAAATCATTAATTTTTGTTTTTTCTTCGCAACAAATGAGAGCTGTGGAGTGATTTAAAGAACTCCCAAATCTGCAGATCAGCAAATCAAGCTCGTTAGTGCTCCTGCCTGCACCTACAAGCTGCACACACACTAACAAGGTTCGTTTGCTGCTCCGCAGATCCACGGTGCTCCGCAGAAATTAAGGGGATGGGATCATTAAAATCAACTTGTCATTCTTCTGCTGGTGCTTTCATTAATAAAATAAACCCTGGGATGGAGAAACGGTGAGCTGGCTTCTCTCTGTAGGTTTGCAAAGCGGGGAAGATGCAAATAATTAGTCCAAGCAGAGCCTGGCTGCGGGCGAGCCTTTGCTGGGCAGAATTTTACATCTTGGATCCTTGAAGGGGAAAAAATTCTGCTTTTCCCTGGGATTTTGGGATGTTTAATTCGTGACCTCCACCTTGTGGTCACGGGCCTTTGGAGAGGAGTTTGGGTTGGTTCATGAATCATCATCTGGGGGAGAAAAGCTCTGTGCTGTCCCAAATCCTTTTGATATTCAAAGCATCTCCTGCTGTCCTTGGATGTGAGGGTGAGACTGAGGTACCAGACACCAGTTGTGAGGTTACAACCTCTGGTGCTCTGGGCACCAACTTTGTTGGGTTATCTTAAATAAGTGAAGCAGCTGATAGTTGCTAAAAGGTTATTTATTACAAAGCACATCAGTCTCAAAGGCACAGGCACAGACATCACAGTCCGTGCTAAGTTTTGGTGTAAAGTCCCAAACAGAAGCAGGAGCTGCTCTTGTTAAAGGTCCCAGGAAGCTGATGGTGCTGCAGCAGCTCCTGCCTTCTGCTTGGGTGTTGATGATGAACAAAAGCAAAAAGAAAAGCAATGGCAGGAAAAGCAGAAAAAGCACCAACTCTCCTCAGTACAAACTCTTATATAGAATCTTTCCAACAAGCAAAGACACAAACTGGGGCCACCACTCCTTAACCTGTTAGAATTCCAGTTTCTTAGCACGTTAGGTTATGTATAAACTACACATGCAACCTGTCTTGCTCTAACTGAAAATTGTCAGCAATATTCTTGCTGTAGCTCTATTATGTCTAAGCACTGTCTACAGCCACAGTCCTGGAGCCTCCACTGAAAACATTAATGTGTTTTTCAACCTTCACTAGAACTCACATTTCTACTTTGGTATCTAAACTTTTTACTTACTAAAAGCATTAGAGCTCATCCTAAAACTTACTGACTTATTTATCCTAAAACTTAAACTTACACCTTATGTGTGAGTGGCTTAGTGTACTTCAACCCATCCAAAGGCTTTAATTCAATCCCTGCACTCTGATTTCTCTCTGAAGAATTCAGAGACAACTCACTGACTCCAACACTTGGAGCTCAGGGAACTGTGGAAAATCCCAGTGCAGGATCCTCTCCCCGTGCCCAGTGCTGTGGGAAGGTGTTTTGGGTGGAAATTCGGGGATCAATCACAAATCCAGGTTGGCAGAGCAGCCTGGTGAGGATCTCAGGACTTTCTGGGGAATTTCAGAACTCCCCATCCAAAGTCCCAAAGTTCAGCTCCTTGACCTCATCTTTCCAGCAGGACAGGGCTGGACTCCATTTTTGTGGGATAAAGTGGGCCCAAGGCTCCATTTTTGGGATAAAAGTGGTTTTTAATGACTAATCCTCAGGGAATTTCCTTCCAGTCCACTTTGGCTCAAAAGTTGGACTCAGGTAGAGAGAGGATTTTCCCTCTGGTTTTCCTGAGCCCGGTGAAAATGCCCCTTTGGCAGTGGCAATCCTCTCTCATTAGTATCTTAATTTCTACTGGCATTAGTTTAAATCTCCATGAAATTCAGTCTAGAAATGAACTTTGGAGGTGAAGTCCAGGACAAGGATTCTCTGGGAGAAGTTGGGAAGTTACTGCAGTTCTTAAAAACTGTTTGACTTCTGCATCCAGGGATGAGCTGATCTCCAGGGGACTGGGATGTGCCTAGGGAGGGGCTGGGGAGCCTCTCCTGGAAACTTGTGCTGAATCCAGCAATTTGATCAACTTGTTCTTTCCTTAAATCAATTCTATTTGATCTATTCCTAAACTTTTTTTTTTTTTTTTTTTTTTTTTTTTTTTTTTAATAAAAAATAAACCTCCCAGTTTTGGATGAAGTTGAATGTGATTTTCTGTGCTTTGGAGTCAGAAGGTTTAGCTTTGTAATTTTAAAAAAGATTCTCAAGTAATTTGCTCAGCTTGGCCTCAGGAAATGGTGAATTCAGGATCTGCAGGCAATGCCATGACCCAGCTCCCAGGACTCTGGATGATTTTTTTCTGGAGAGTGATGCTAAACTAAGGGAAAATTGTATTTTTTTTTTGGTGTAGCAAACGATATCAGCCCTTTGCAGTGATGTTGAACTTGGCAGGGAATGTTCCAGCAGGGAATTTTGGGGTTGTGCACCTGGGATTGAAATGGTTGATGAGAAGGATGCTCCTGTCCCTCACCTCTGCTCAATGATTTTTTTTTTAAGTTGCAGGCATTACCTCGAGCCTGATCACTGCCAAGGCTTTGTGAGATCCCTCTGACATTTTTCCCAGGATGAAATGACCCCTCCATGTTTTTATCCCTCGGATCCACAGGGATTCCTGGGAATTCTGCCCAGGGTTTTTGTGGGATCTCTGCCAGTGCCATTCCCACCTCACTTCTCCACGGGAGATTCCTGCAGATTCCAGCCCCATCCCTGTTCCATGTGGGACCTCATGGAAAATGAGGGGAAGGCACTTTTGGGAGGGAGTTTGTGGGTTTTTTTTGGGAAGGCTGTCCCCATCCCCACCTCTCTGCCTTCCCAAGTTGCCACTTTTCAAGGTCTGGCCTCTGATCCTGCTGGCACCAAAATGAACATTTAATTATCTGCAGGCAGATCCCTGTCTTTGCTCCCAATCCTGCAGCTGCATTTCCCTCAGACCTTCAGGGGTTTAATTGCATCCATCTCTGATTTTTCTGCTGAGTAGAACACGGCATTTCTTCAGTGCCTCCCTGTGCTAAAAAGGTCTCCTAAAAAGGAGCAATTTGTCACTCTTTGGCCCAGGTACACTCTTTTTTTTTTGCCCATCTGAGCATATTTTCCCTCAGCATTTGCTTTTCCTCCTAATTTCCAATGGAACATTGCTCTGCTTTTCTCTTGCCTTGCCACTATAAATTCTCCTGAACACGAGGAGACGAGTGCTGAGCATTATTAAGCACATTGGAAGGAGCACCAGAGCAGGGCCTGACTTGCATTTTCAGCCACGCTCCAAGCAGGGAATGTCTTCTGGGATAAAAGTTATGGTTACAGTCAGCTGCTAATTAGTGCTAGCAGAGTAATTATGTAACTGATGAAACAGGACTGCAGTTTTGGGTTTGAAGTGTTTTGCATCATAAGCAGGGAGCTCAAAAAAAAATAAAAGAAAACAACAACCCAATGGGGAATGTTGTTTAATTCCACTTAAGTTCATGGAATCCCAGAATCCTCCCATCATCCCAGGTTGGTCCATCTCCATCCTGGTTGTTTTGATGGGGTATTTTAATGTCTGAGGGGCTTGCAGGGGATTTGGGGTGCTGGTGGGATTAGGAGTGGCTGCAGTGGGTCTGGGCAGCTGTGGGGCAGCTCCGTGTGCCCCTGCAGCAGCCTGGCTCTGCTCCCTTCCCCATGGAATTCCCCCATGGAATTCTCTCTGCCCAAGCCTCCAGCTCCCTCCTGAGCTCTCCCTTCCTGCAGGGAATTCTGTGAACCCAAACGAGCTCCTCTGGCTCTGGGGACATCTCTGTGCTTTGTTTGTTCATGGGTTCCCTCCAGCCAGGATCCTGCACCTGGATCTGAGCAAATCAGGGGGAGAGGAAGGTGCTGGGATGGCTTTTCTGTCTCAGTGTGAGGGGAAAGTTCATCTTCCTCCTTTAAATTCTGCACCCAGCACATCTTCCTCCAGCAGCTCCTTTCTCCTGCTGCCTGCAGGGAGCTGGGAACCACATCAGCTCCCAGCCCTCCTGCCTTGGTGTTTTAATCCATTTTGTGTTTTAGTTCATTCTGTGTTTTAATCCATTCTGTGTTTTAATCCATTTTGTGTTTTAGTCCATTCTGTGTTTTAATCCATTTTGTGTTTTAGTCCATTCTGTGTTTTAGTCCATTTTGTGTTTTAGTCCATTCTGTGTTTATCCAGGGCTATGTGGAGCTCAGGGTGTCATTGAGATGTGGCACAGTGGGAACAGGGGGTGAGGGTGCCCTGTGTGTCTCTGGAATCCCCAACCAGGGGGAATCCAGTCTGGCACATGTGCTGCTGCTCCTGGTTTGTGCTCCAAAAATCCATCATGTGTCCCCTGGTGCAGCTCAGCCTCCAGCTGGGACAGCCTTTTCTCCTTCAGCAGATTTTTGGCTTTTCCATTTGGAATGGACACCACAAAATCATTTTCCAGTCATATCCAGACTGAGAAATCAGGGCTATTTCCTACCCTAAATACCAGGAATATCTGCTGGGTTCTGCTGGGAAATACTGACCAATATCAACCTCATAAACCTTTTAATGGGGAGGTTGAGGCAAGTCAGAGCACGATGTCCTGGATTCCTAAACTGTGGAATGGCTGCTCTGGAGCAGGGAGGAGCTGAGACAGCAGCTCAGGCTGTGCACACCTGAGTTAAAAATATGTAAATACCCAAATAATCAGAAAAATCAGTAATATGGGAACTGGGAGTTTATCCTTTTGCAGGGAACTTTGTAAGCCTGACTCTCTTTGGGTGAAAATCAGAAGAGGGGGTGATGCTGCAGAGCTCCACTGCTTGGGACAGGGACTGGGATTTCCTCCAGTTTGGGACTCTATAAATGTTGGATTCTGGAGGTGAAACTGGTGGATCCTGGTGCAGAAATCATGGGATAGGTCCCCACATTGCAAGAAAAAATCAGCTTTTGTAGTGCCAGAGGGTGCCAGAGAAGCCCTGGATCCCTGGAAGTATCCCAGGCCAGGTGGACACTGGGGCTTGGAGCAACCTGGGACAGGGAAAAATGATCCCTGCGCATGGCAGGGGTGGAATGAGATTGGTTTAAGGTGTTTCCCAGCCCAAACAATTGTGGGGTTCTGTGATGGTGGAGGTGGGAAGGCTGAATGAATCTTGTGTAGAAATCCTGAGGAGAGTACAAACTCTGTTCACTGAGGGCATTTTGGGCTCATTTGCCTGGATTTTGAGTGCTGGGCCCTGAGGACTTCTGGAGGGAATTCAGGGATGGTGGCTGGACTGTTCTGTATTTTCTGAATGTCCTTTATTGTGGAAACATGAAAATGCCCCAAATCTCTGCATCCTCAAGTTAGGAGAAGTTTGTGGACATGGCCTCTCTCTCTTGTGTAGAATTCTGCTTGCTGAGGGCATTTTGGGCTCATCTGCCTGGATTTTGAGTGCTGGGCCCTGAGGACTTCTGGAAGGAATTCAGGGATGGTGGCTGGACTGTTCTGTATTTTCTGAATGTCTCTTTGTGGTGGAAAGTTGAAAATCCCCCAAATCTCTGCAGCCACATCCAGGAGAAGTTTGTGGACAAGACCTCTCTGTCTCTTGTGTAGAAATCCTGAGGAGAGCATAAACTCTGTTTACTGAGAGCATTTTGGGCTCATCTGCCTGGATTTTGAGTGCTGGGCCCTGAGGACTTCTGGAAGGAATTCAGAAATGGTGGCTGGACTATTCAGTTTTTTTCTGAATGTCTCTTTGTGGTGGAAAGGTGAAAATCCCCCAAATCTCAGCTGTCCAGGAGAAGTTTGTGATGTAACAGCTGCAGTCTGCTCCCAACATTAAACATTATAAATGGGGCTGATGTAATTCCATTTCCCAAAGCCTGGGAGGCTGGCAATAATAAACAGAGCCTTTTAGGACCTGGTTATTGAGGCAAAACAGTTTAGCTAAACTGGGTCGCTGAAGTGCCAATGTTTTATTCATGAGCTCCTTTCTCCCCACAAATCACCCTCTCCATGGCACAAATGTTCCCCATTCCCGGTGGCTCCACTCCTTGGGAAGTGCTTTGGCAGCAGCCAAAAGTGGGATTGCAGACTCATCCATCAGGGCAGGCAGTGGTGATGTTGTTGTCTTCCAAATGGAGTTCATAATGGGCAAAGAGGTTTAATTAATGCTGCAGAGTAATGGCTCTGTTTATAAAGAAATAATGTCCTATAAAATTAGGCACTGCCTGGTGAAATGTGCCTCCTAATGGCCGGGCTGGCATTCAAAGTGAGCAGTAAATCACTTAAATATTAAGACCTTCTTGAGCAAGGATAATAAAGCAAGAGATTTGGAAATGGGAGATACCAGTGCTCACAATTATCCCTTAAATAAAACATTTTTATAGTGATCATGGAGTTAATCACCTCCTGGAGCAGGCAGGTGAGAGGGGCAGGGGGAGATGTGTGCTGTTATCACCTGCAGATAAAGAAATTTCAGTGGAGTTCTTGGACTCCAGAGTCACCAGGGAGAAAATATCAACTTTTCCTGAGCTCTTTTTTTTTTTTTTGGATTCTTTTGATGAATAAATGCAAGCAGCTGTTGTTACACAGAAAAGCTCCTGATCAAAAATCCGATAGATCAGGACTATTCCCCAGGCAGTGCTGCATGGCAGAGCACAGGGATGATCTATGAATATTGTTTTCAAACCCCTGCTCCGAATATTTGAAAATATTCGCAATTGCCTCCATATTTTTAGCTGCAACTCAGGCAAAAAAAAAATGCTGAATTACTGCTTTACAACTCGAATAGGATCAGGTTTTGCAGCCTTGCTGCAGCTCTGTTCACAAATGGGAAGGAGGCAGGAGGATCCAGGTCTCCTCCACGAGAAGTTTGGGCAGTTTTGAAGGGAAAATGAGATTTTAATGAACTGAACGAGATCCAAATGATGGGGAAGCTTTTCAAGTTAAAAATACAGAAATTAATGGTCTACAGGGGACACAAAGCCTTTGCAGAACTCGCACAGATTTTAGGCCCAGGATGGGGAATTGTCCCCAGGGATTTTGAAGGGTTGTGGGAAGGAGCATTCCCAGGTGGTTTGGGGCTCGTTGGGGTGAAATCCAAACAGCTGGGATGTGAGATGTGCATTTGAGTGTCTCTGTCATCATGGGTCAATCTCCCCTTCATCAGCACAAGTCCACAAAAAGCCCACAACGATCTGCACTTCATGAAAGAGATTTTTTCCTTAGCAATGTTGGGGTTTTCTTATTTAAAAGAAAAGCATCAGCGAGCACTTCAAAGATTTTTTTTTTTTTTTAAATAATTCAGCCCCAGAAAATAAGGAACTATACCCATGTCAGAGATTTTGCATCACCTGCTGAATTTGATGAATGAAGAATTGCTCTTGGTTAAGGATTCAGGGAAGTGAAATGGCTCTGAAGGCAAAAAATAGATCCCCAAATGCTTTCATTGCTTATTTCATCGTTTCTCTGGAAAAGATGAGCAGAATGTCAAAGCAGAAAGAGGATGGAGAGGTGATGGAGTGGATCCCATCCCTGGGAGTTGGGCTGGGGATTTCCAGATTTTCCTAAAGTTTGGCTGTCAGAGATTCAAAAAACCCCAAACAAACAAATAAAAAAACCCTCACAAAACAAACAAACAAACAAAAATCCCCCCAAGAAACCAAAAAATACAAACAAACCCCAAAACCCCGACTCCCCCAAAAAACCCAAACAAAAACCAGAACCCCAAAATCCCAACCCCACTCCCAAAAACAAACAAACCAAACCAAACCAAACCAAACCAAACCAAACCAAACCAAACCAAACCAAAAAACCTCCAAAAACAAAAAACCAAACTCCCCAAAAAAATCCAAAAGAAAGAAGAAAAAAAAAAAAGTAAAAATAAAACCAAAAATAGGATGATGAATTCCAACCAGTCATTTATCTTCTGCAATACCTTCCTTATTTTGCATGGAAATATTTCCTGTTGGGAATGGGCCAGGGTGGGATTGTTGGGATGTCCTGTAGGGCCAGGGGTTGGATTCTTCCCTGTGGAGATTCCCTGATCCTATAAATCCAAACAGGGACATTTTAAGTGCAGCTGTGCTTGACTGCAGAGTCTTAATTTGAGCTACATTTATGGGCCAAAAATTAATTTCAAAATAACTTCCTCCATCAGTTCCCACTTGGAAATGCTTCTAAAATGAAAGAAAATGAGGCTTGTGAAGCGCTGTTGTCAGGAGTATTCCTGAAAGTTGACAATTTCACAAGAAACAGCTTTTTTTTCCTAAAAAAAAAGGTTCAAGAAAATGATTTTGGACTTCTTGGGGTTGAGCCTTGTGCCTGTTGCATGGAACCCCTGAGTTTTGGGATGTGGACTGACCCATATCTCCCCTCAATTCTGTTTATGGAATTAAAATCCAAATTAAAATACGAACTGACCCTTAGGAATGCAGAAAAAACCCCTTGGGATGAGAGGAAAGACATTTTTTTTTCTCCCTTCAGAGTGGGAACACTGTGGTGGAGAAGCTTCCAGAGATGGGAAAATCCCCCAAAATCCCAGCAGCATCCAGAGGGTTATAAAAAGGGAAATTCCTGGGAGGTCTTAGCAAAGGAAAACAATATTTTAATCTTTTTATCAAAGTTGGGATTTTATTCTGCCCTGAAAGCAGGAATTTGTCCCTCTCTGCCCTCTCCTGCAGCCAGGAAAGGAATCCTGAGTGAGAATTCCTCACGGGACAGAGCTCAGGTGTGTTGATGGGATGAGATCAGCTGGAATTTAATTCACACTTGGATGGCAAGCAGAGAACTCAATTCCAAGAAGTTTTGCTCCAAACATCTCCTTTCTGAAACAAAAAAGGAATTAAAACTTCATTTCTTATTAATTATAAATCCCCAAAAAACCCTTTGCTTTAGGAGGACCAAACAACTTTATGTAAAATTCAATTTTTTTCCTTAGGAAATGCATTTAATTCTTAAAAAATTGTAGGACAAACTAAATAATTTTGGAAATGGAACAGGGCACATCAAAGTTACTGAAGAGCTTTTGCCTAAATAAAATATTCCTGATGTTAAATGGGGCTTGGAAAATGTTCAGACTTGGATGAAAACTCTCCTTGTCCAACACCAACTCTTTGGAAAATTTCCAGGCAGAGAGAATTTGAACGGAAACCTCCACAAAATCCCACAATACTTTCCAAAAGCAAAATTTTCTAGGGAAATTATTGGAAATAAGGAAACATTTTGCTGGGAATATTTAGGGCTGGCTCAGCTGCACGAGCTGTGGCTGCCACCATCCATCAAATACTGAATTTTGGAGAAAATGGGTGGTGGAGGCTCCTTCAAAGCTGCCAGGAGAAAATTATTTATGGGACAATTATTTATGGGATGCTGCTCTCTGGGGGTTTTGGAACAAGGGAAAGGCCAGGGCCACTTTGGGATAGAAAAATTGGTCTGAATCTCATCTTGAGCAGATGTTTTTGCAGCTGAGATGGGAGAAAACGTGTCCAAAAAGAGATTTATTTCAATACCTTTTTACACTCATTTCATAATAGCAGCATTTTATCTTTTTTACATTGATTTATGGGCACTGAGGCAGAACAGAGGAGTCAGAAAAAAGGCAATTAATGAATCAAGAAAAAACCCCCCCTGCGTGAATGCTTCAAGATAAAATAAAAACGGAAAAAAAGGAGAGAAAAAGCTGAAGAAAAAGGGGATAATTGATGGTTCCATTTTAACATAATGTTATTCCTGGATTTTTTTTTTTCCTTTTTTTTTTTTTTTTAAATTCTCTAATGTGTTATTTACTGCCTGCTTGGGAGCTGACAGCAAATAAACAGCATTTGCAATGTAACATCATTAGCACCCTGATGCACTTGCTCATCCCACTCGGCTGTCAAATTCCAGCTGCATCCACCATCCGTCCCCGTCGGCGCCGATGGAGCTGGGCTTTAATCTGAGCCGGGCTTTAATCACCCCATGGCAAAGTTAAAACCAGCTGACAGCTCCTGGGGAAACAGCAAAGCCACCAAGGAATCTGGGCACCAACTGCTGGGATTTGGGTTGGGTTTGGTTTGGAAGGATTTGGGGTTTTTGAAGGATTTGGGGAGCGGCGCTGCTGGATTTGGGTTTTTAGTGCTGGGTGAGGGTCACTTTGGGCTTGGAGTGTTTGGTAGGATTGAGGGAAGAGGGAAATCTGGAAGTGGTTGGTGGCTGCTGGAGGAGAAGGTGGGAGAGTATTTTAGAGGACACAGACTTAAGCTGCACCAACAGAAATTTAAGTTGGATGTCAGGAAAAAGTTTTTTACAGAAAGGGTGATAAATACTGGAATGGTGTCCTGGTGTGAAGGACAGGTGTCTGCCAATAAAGGCAGGAGCTTCTCTTTTAAATGGAGAATGTAAACCCCCTCCCTCCAAATTATTTTTACAGTTTTGAAATTAAGGGGCTGTCAGGCAAAGATATGGGAATTAGGAATAACAGTTCTTTACTAGGGAAATTAAAATATAAATACAGTATTACAAAGAGCAGTCCCAAAACACTGCCAGAGTCAGAATCCAAGCTGACACCCGT
>JAOTBB010000268.1:60182493-60199592 GCA_025629985.1 Chamaetylas fuelleborni
GCCCCAGCTGGTTTAAAGATGGCCCATTAGCAGATAATATGTGCCAGGAGATCAGGGTCACTGCCCCACCCAGTTCAGCAGATGGGGACAGAACACACATTGCTGGCCACATCCTGTATTGCAACCCAACACAAATGGTTTGCCCAGAGAGGTGGTGGAGTCACCATCCCTGGATGTGTTTATTAAATAAAGCCTGGGTGTGGCACTGGGTGCTGTGGGTTATTGAGGGGTTGGGCTGAGTTGGACTCGATGGTCTTGGAGGTCTCTTCCAACCCGGTGATCCTGTGATTGATTCTGTGATTGATCCTGTGATTGATTCTGTGATTGATTCTGTGATTCTGTGATTTTATGGGAAATGAAATTCTTGATCAAATCTGCTTCTGGATGTGCTGCTCTGCCAGGAATTCCTCCCTCTGGTTTGAATCCAAAGGAGAGAAAATACAGTTTGGGTTGGGCTGAGTGAGGAATCACTGGGGTTGGAAAAGACCTTTGGGATCAGCAAATCCAAACTGTGCCCAATCCCAGCCCAGAGCACTGAGTGCCACATTCAATGGACACTTCCAGGGATGGGGACACTTCCCTGGGCAGCCCCTTCCATGACCTGAGCACCCTTTCCATGGGGAAATTCCTGCTGGTGTCCAACCTGAGCCTCCCCTGGCCCAGCATGAGGCTGTTCCCTCTTTTCCTGTCCCTTGTTCCCTGTGGAAAAAAAAAACTCTGCTTCCAGTGAAATTCAGCTTCTACAACTGGTAAAAAAGTTGGGAAGAGTTTCCAGCTGCTTTTCCAGCATGAAACTGGAACCACTTGGTGAAATAACGCTGCCTGCAAGGGAGAAAAATGACATTTTCTAGAGAACTTTTGTAAGAAATTGCCTATTAATTGTAACCACTATAAACTACACTGCTTAAATCATCTTCCAGCTGCACTTTTTTTCCCTTCTTCATGAGCTGTTCATGCTCTGGAACTAAAAAGAGTTGATGAGCTGGGTCTTGGGATGGTAAATTAAAGCTGGATTTAACCTTTGCCACTGGAGACTCTGTGGTTCCATTTCCATCTCTGTCTCTCCCACAGTAATTTATGGATAGGACACAAGGAAATGGCTGGGAGCTGAAAGGAGGGTGGGTTTGGATTCAAGATTGGGAAGGAATTCCTGGCTGGGAGGGTGGGGAGGCTCTGGAATAAAATTCCCAGAGCAGCTGTGGCTGCCCCTGGATCCCTGGAAGTGTCCAAGGCCAGGCTGGATGGGATTGGAGCATTCTGGGACAGTGGAAGGGGATGAACTTTAAATTCTTCTCCAACCCAAACCATTCCATGCCAGCTAAAGGAGAGCTGGTTTGACCTTTGCAAGCTGACATTACTTGGATACGCTCTCTGTCCAGGTAATACCAGGAATAACCAATTTTTTTCCCTATTTTGAGTGCATTTAAGCAAATCCAGGAGTTTTCACTCCATTGTTGTCTGGGCACTGCTGGAAGGAGGTGGAGCACCCACATCTCCTGCTTTGGGATCTGTGCCTCGTTCCCTCTGCAGTTTTTCTGTGCCTGATGTTCCCAAACATCTCTCCCATGGGAAAGCAGCTGCAGAAGGCTCCAAGGTTGGTGTCTCAAGCTCCCTTCACACCCCACAGCCTTGGAGCAGCTCCTCCAGCTGCTCTGGGAATTCTGTGGTGTGGAAAAGGGCAATGGGAAGGAGCAGAGGCTCTTCTGTCCCTCCTGGAGCAGGCTCAAGGTGTTTCCTGTTGGCTTGGTCCTCACCTTGGGCTTTGGGATGGTGGAATTCCCCTTTCCAGCATTTTGGGTGGGTATGAGCTGATGGCTCACCCTGTTTTCCATGGCAGCTCCTCAGGGATGGGATCTTCTCACTTTTAAAGGCACCTGGTGGGGGAAAATTGGACTGGAGAGGGAGAAAAAGAGGATTTTGGTCATGTTTGGCCTGGTGCAGAGATGATTTTCATCAGGCTTTTCCCAGTTCGGTTTAATGGGCAATTTCTCTGCCTGAACAAACCTATTGACTCAGCTCTTCAGATAATTACTGGATTTCACGTTGAAAAGCCTTCATACAAATATTAAAAAAAAAAAAAAAAAAAGAGCACAAAAGAACAAAGACAAAGCAGCTCCATGTTATTAATCAATGAGAGGAGAAGGGCGGATTGTTATGAAAATACAGCACCCACTCCTCCAGCTTCCCCAGAGCAGCAGATGGTGCAACATTTGTGGAGACAGATCTTCCCCAAACAGTCTGGATTAACCATTTAGCATTCCCAGCTCCTTTTTTTTGAACAGGCAGGGAAAGGCTGGGCAGCAAATGGCTCTTGGACAGGGAGCAGGAACAGCTGAAGGTGTCCTTGGCTTGATGGGAGTGACTTTGTGTTCTGCTGAGATTGATGGTGCTGGCTCCTGGCGTGCCAGGATTCTTGCAGGAGATGGAGAGGGATGTTCTGGAGCTGCTGGACTGAGCCCAGCATCAATCACACTCTGCTTTCTGGGGCTGTGTTTGCAATGCAGAATTTGGGGGGGTGCTATTCCAGAGGGAAGGGGAGGGAAGGGAAAAGGGAATCCAAATGTGGTTTTTGATCCCTGTCATTGCCCTGGCTCAAGGCTGCCTCACACTCCCAGAGGATTTATGAGTGACAGGACAAGGGGGAATGGCTTTAAACTGATAAAGAGTTGGTTTAAATGGGATTTTGGGAAGGAATTCTTCGCTGTGAATAGAATTCCCAGAGAGGCTGAGGCTGCTCCTGGATCCCTGCAAGTGTCTGAGACACTGGGACAGTGGGAGGTGTCCCTGCCATGGGACACCATGACATTTCAATCCCTTCCAACTCAAACCATTCCAGGATTTTATTCCAAATGCACAGCTCTCCTGTTAAACATCTGCATAAAGACCTGTGGCACTCACAGAGGTGACTTTTTTCTCCCACATCCACTGGGATATTTTGGTGCAGTGTACAAATCAACCCCCTGTGTCCCTCTGAAATCCCTTGATTTGGTGGTTTCATGGGAAAAGAGTCTGGAATATTCCAGACCTAATCCAGTTCTAGAGTTCTGAATAGTGGAATGAGAACAAGAGCTTTGCCTGCCAGGTCCTGCTGTGCTCAGGGACTCCCAGAGCCTCAGAACAGACCATCATCCCCAAAAAAGTTATAATCTAAAGAGAGAAAAGGAAAGGAAGAGTCCCTCAGACCTGCTGAACCCACAACAGCAACTTTTCTTGAATATTTTAATAAAAACCATAAAAAATCCCTAATTTTCATTTACTGTTTTCACTCCCTGTCCCAAAAGCCAGAAATGGGGAGTTTCAACCACAGCAAAATCCCAAAACAAAGCTGACAGGCAGTGAAGGAGGCCACAATCCATTTTTCCTCTCCAGCTCTTGAGAGAATGAAAGGAAAAGTGTATTTATTCTTCCATTTCTCTGGGGGACTTCCTGAAGTTATTAGAGTCTGCCTTATTAAATAATTGAGCAGGCTTGTCATAAAGTGACTTCTCCTCCCCATCCATCACAGAGATGTGCAGAAAATGGCCCGACAAGGAACATTTGCTGGGAAAGCTTCAGGGACCATTAACTCTTGTCACCACCAAAGTGATGAAGGGACCAGAGCCTGATCCTTTTTCCTACCTGGTTTGTAAATATTCAAGTGACAGATCTTCCCTCCTCCTCCAGGGTGAGGGCCAAAGGGGGAGTGCTGGGGTGTGGAGAGGATAAAGATGATTCTCTGTCACAAATCCCAGGAGTTCCCCATGGGGATCTGCCTCAAGGCACCTCCTGCCTGATGGCCCAAAGGTTTTGATCCCACATTTAGGGAAGAGCCCCTTCCTCACCATCTCATCAGGAATATCCTGTGCCAGGGGAAGGTTTGGTTGGATATCAGGCTGGAACAACTTCCCAGGGAATGGGCACGGGGCTGCCAGAGCTCCAGGAGTGTTGGGTCAGGAGTTGGACTGGATGATCCTGGTTGGTCCCTTCCCATTTAGGATATTCCATGATTCTCTGATTCCTTGGTTTCTGTGGATATTTAGGTTCCACAGAACCCGATTTTGACCCACCCTGCCCTTACTCCTGATGGAGTGTGAATTCCTCTCTCTCTCTCCCACAAAAAATCCTCTGGCACTGCTGTCCTGCCATCCACCCTGGCAGCTCCTGATCCATGAGGAGCCTCCTGTGCAGAGCCAGAACCAGATCTGCACCTTTTCCACCCTGATATTCCACAGGCAGCTTGCCCAGCACAGGAGGAAGTTGGGACTGAAGCTGCCCTGCCCCAACCAGTTTTAAATCCATTTAAAATCCTTTCTGGGAATTCTCCAACAGCAGTTAAACATAAAGATCCAGTGATGGGATATTTGAGTCCCACTTTTAAGGAGGCTGCTAAAAACCCTTCTCTTCCTTCCTGCCAGGACAAGCCTGCAGGGGAATGTCCTTGAGCCAGCCAGGATCACGTTTTTGTTCCAGCTTCCAAAGTCCTGTGCAGATGGAGTCCAGCCAGGGGTGCTCAGGTGTTTCCTCCAGTGGAATCCATGGAATGGGGACGTTCCTCATGTCCCAAACCACCTCAGCCAGGATGAATCTCCAGAATTCCATCTGGAAGAAGCCTGGGGTGAGATTTGTGACTTCTTCACCCTGAGATTCTCTCCTGGTGCAGTTGGACTGAAATCACAGCTTGATGTGCTTTGCTTTGCCTCAGCCATGTCCAGGATTGGTTTATTCCAGGTTATTCCACAGCGGGGAATAAACCAAAGGAAAAGGCTGGTTAATACAATAAATTGGCACAAAATCATGACCTAATTACAACCTTAATGCCTTCATGGGAGTCTTGTCCTCAGGATTACCCCAGAAAAGTCTGATTCCTCTTTTGGGTTCCCACCAGCTCTAGGTTGATGGCACAGCCACAGCTTGGAGAAGATCTTAGTGAATTTGGGATCTAAATAATAATAATAATAATAATAATAATAATAATAATAATAATAACAATAACAACAACAACAAAACAACTAAAATAATAGCAATAATAGTAACAGTAATAATAGCAATAATTTCAAGAATACATCCTAGAGGTGGAAATATTCAACATATCTTTATTCAACAGGCTCATCCAAGGGGGAGGCACGTCTGGAGCAGCCTGGTGTTTAATCTCCCGTCATCCTGGGTGAATATTCCAGGTCAAGGTGAACCCTGAGCTCCTAAATGAGTATTTGGGAATGCAGCCTCGGTGCTCTTCAATCTTCCCACCTGAGTTTGCTCCCAGTGAATTATGAGGCCGGAGATAAGATCTTGGGTGCTTTATATCCAAACAAATGGACAAATCACAGCCCTTTTGTTTTTTAAAAGCCTCAACCCAGAAACAATTTTAGCCTCTGAAGGGGAAGGTCACTGCCTATCTCTTCCACTTATAAAATATTGCAATTGGCTGAGGAGTGGAGCTGAATCCCAGGATCAGCCCCGCTGGCACGGCTCCGGCTCTCTCCCCAAACAAGCCTCGCTCTCCATAAATCACCGCGCTGCCAGCTCTGCTTTCACCTCTCCAAGTGAGATGCTGACACCTTGTTCCCTCTTTTCAGCCACTTTTTCCACCCCTGCTCAGGGGAAAGTGTCCTTTGGAGGCAATTTCAGTGATGGATTCGGTCCCTCTCCCCAGGAGTGAATTATCCAGCGGGACACTCGGATATTTTGACATCATCTCCCGCTCGTTCCGTTGTGATGAGGAACGTGGTGAAGGCACCAATGTCAAGCAATTCTGAGCCAGCACTTTGGGCTTCAAGTGATGATCCCACAGATCTGTTGGTGCTGATGAGATGCCCAAAAATTCACAGGTGGGATGAAACTCCCATCAAAAGGTCTGAAGGAATGTCTGTGTTTCAGGAATCTTTCCCTAAAAATGATTTTGCATGGTTTTTAGGGATTTCAGCTTTTTCCAGCTTCACAAGACAGGTCAGGAGAGTGAAAATCCTATTCCATCCTTGTCCAGTGGAAAAAGCATTTTTGGGGTTGTCCAGATGAATGTGAGTCCAATTCCCCTCTCAGCTCCCCGTGGCTGGTATGATTCTTGTTATCCAATTATTTTTAATGGAAAAACAATCTCTTCCTTTGCCTTCTCATTTCTAGAAGTGGGATGAGCTGAGAACAGCTAAATTCAGCCTCGTTACTGTGCAGGCCTTGCCTCTCAGCACTAATTGGCTGGGAAGGGATTTCCCACTCAGCTAATTAGCCTTAATTGTGTCACTTTCCTTATTTTGCTGTTTTGCCTCCTGCCACAGATAATCCTGGATGCAGCTGAGGAGAAGGGGCTGAATTGGGCTCCAGCCATGGGTGCAGCCAGGATGCTCCTTCGCCCTTCAGGACCACAAAGAAAGGACTCACCTGGGCTCTTGGTGACCTCAGGTCGGGTTATCCCATCCAAACCCAGGTAAAAGGGGAATTGTGGTGACTGGGAGGTTTTTTTCTGTGAAGAATTTTCAGCCTAGAATTGTTGTGTTGGTTTTTTTTTTGGTTTTTTTTTTGGTTTTTTTTCCTTGGGCCTCTTTCATCTCCTTCATTCCTGCTTGATTTGCAGTATAATCATCAAGGGAGCACAGAAGACAAATTCCAGGTCATTGCTGGGGAGTTTCTGATGGAATATCTGTTTTTGGAAGAGCAGACATTTAGCTGGGAAGCAGCTGCAATGGTGCCTTAACTCAGAATCCAAATCCAGCAGGGAATAAGACAAACTTTGGGTCCCTTCCAACACAAACCATTCCAGTATTCAGTGGTAAGAAGTGGGGTGCTGACCCCAAGCTGACCTCCCTGTGAGTTCCCCATGGAATGATCCAGGTGTGGTTTTCAGGAATGGTTTGTTTTGGATCCCACCTGCTCATGGACTCTGATTTGTCAGTGTTTCCTTGTCTCCACTTCTTCTGCCATTGCTGTCCCTTCTGGCCTTGCCTGTTTGGTGGGAGCTCAGGGTCTTCCCTTGCTTCCAGGTTGGGATCTTCTGCCTCTTGGGTGGGTTTGCTGGGAATTGTGGCTTCTCTGGACCCCAGCTGAAGCTGCTGGAAGAATTGTGGCAGACACAGGAGTTGCTGTGACCTCAGTCCTCCAGCTGCCTTCCCAACACGAACCAGCCTCTTTCGGGCTGATTTTCCAGCACCAGAGCCTGGAATTTTTGTGTCTCTGGCCAGACCAGGGTTTGTTTGTTCATATCCCACAGGTGAGGGCTTCCCTCCTGCCCACCCAGGATATTGGTGCACAGCAAAATGAGGAAGAACAGGAATGAGTTGTGCAGGTGCTTTTCCGTGTGTGAGGATGCTCCTTTTCTAACATTCCACAGCTGTGTAAGAGAGGAGCGAGAGAGATTTAACATGGAAAAGCTCTGGAGAGTTTTATTTATTCCTCTGTCTCCTCGAGTGCATTAGGATCACAAATTCTTGTAACACGAGGAGGTTTTAAAGCTCTGAGCAAGCATCTCTCTCTCCCTTGGAAAATCCTCCTGCAAAACGCGAAGCGATGTTTTTGTCGTCGCGTGCCTCGGGAGCAGCTGACAGCTGCTGCTTTGTCCTGATCTGTTCTGCACTTTTCTCTTTATTGAGTGGAAGGAGAGAGCTCTGGGGTGGGGAGAGAGCCCTGCTGTGCTTTTCTAGGAGTGTTTCCCCAGTTTGTGCTGTGTGATTTCCTGGGAGCACGGAGAAGGGTGTGGAAACCTCAGGCAGCTCCTCTGTGGTACCTTGGAGAGCTCCTGCAGCCAGCTGTGGATTCTCCAGTGGGTGGGAAGGATCCTTACACTGTGCTGGTACAATTTTTATTGGAATCCTTAAAAATCCAAGGGAGACTGTGCTCCAGAGGGGGATTGATTGATTGAAAGAGGATGCTTTCAAATCTGTGCCAGAATTTATCCATCATTATTCAGCTTTGGAGTGACAGGAAAAGTGGGAATGGCTGCAGAATGAAAGGGAGCAGGGTTAGATGGGATATTGGGAAGGAATTCCTGGCTGGGAGGGTGGTGGGACACTGGGAAAGGTTACCCAGAGAATTGTGGATATTCCATCCCTGGAAGTGTCCAAGGTCAGGTTGGATGGACTTGGAGCAACATGGGATAGTGGAAGTTGTCCCTGACCGGGGGTGGACTGAGATGATTTTTCCTTCCAGTTTAAATAATTCCTTGATTATCACAGTTCCTGATTATTACAGTTTTCTTTAATGAACTTCCACAGGTGGAAATTTCTGCTTTTGGACTGCAAAATAGATCAAGAAATTGGAGAAGCTCCAGTTTCATGTGTGACACACACAATTCTTTCATGTGGATGAAAGTAATAAAATACTTCAGTAAATCACCAATATGCTCAAACAGATCTTAATTACAAAATTTCCCATCTTACACTTTCTAACCAGGCACATTTTTGGCTTGAAAATGTTAAATTCCTAAGCCAGGCTTTGCTTCCTAGTAAGGCATCAAGCCTGGTCTAAAGGGCCCTCTCTGGGCCTTTAATTCCAGTTTCCAGCTTTTAAAGGGGCTCAGCTGAAAAGGAGCTTTGCATTTCCAAAGTGTGTGGTTTCACTTAGCCAAGGAGATAATTAGGTTTGTCTTGTAGTGGTTCAGGAGCTCAGGTGTCAACTAAAGCAGGATTTCATCAGGAAATTCCTGCCTGGTGTTGTATTGATTAATGAGAATTTGCTGCAATTATAGAGAGATAGAGAACAATTATCTACCTACCCTGGAGGAGAAACAGGAGAGCACTAAAAATAAGGAACTCAATAAAAGAGAAGCACAGATGTAGTGGAAATGAATAAATAACATTTTCTGTTGTGGCACTAAATTTGTTCTCAGTGTGGTGGGACTGTGGCAGAGCAAAAAGGGAGAGGAGGGGGAAATCAGCATGGGAAGAGTGGAGGGAAAAGGGAGGGAAGGACAAACCCTCACCTTCCCTGGGCTCCTCTTCCTCTTCTTCCTGCTCTCCTGGCTGTGGTCAGGAATGCTGGGATTGGGACAGCACATCCAACACCCTCATTTTTTAGCAAAGAAGTGTCCCCTGTGCTCAGCAGGACAGGGAATTCTTCATTTCAGCTCCAGAAGCATCTGAGCATCTTTTTCTTGATTTGTCAGCTCTGCTTAGCCAGGACTGCAGCACTTGAAGGATGGAATTCCCAAATCCAATCCTTCAGTTCTGCAGCTTTCCTCCCTTTGTGGGCTCAGCTTCAAGCTCTCTCAGGTGTGACCTCCCCATTCCATGCCAAGGAGGTTTTGTGGCCTCTCCCAGAGACAGACAAACAGTTGGTAAACTGCAAATCCAGGGTATTTTCCATCTGTGGCAATCAGGATGGAGGATAATGTAATCAGAGTGGAAATTGTGGTTTTGAGGCTTTTGGCTGCAGCACATGGAGAGAGAATGAACATTTTAGGTCCAAAGCCATTTGAAATGAGAACAGGTCCTATTTATGCTGAAAGGAAATGAGGCTGGGGAGGGCAGCAGGGCAGATTTTCCTTCTTTATCTTCTGGAGATGTCAGGTAGAGGGAATGTGATATCCAGACTGAAACGTGAGGATACTTGGAATTTCCCTCAGGTCTTAATTGCTGTTTTTCTCAGAGATGGGGTAAGACATGGGGTGGAACTGGTTATGAGGTGGTGGAGTAACTCTGGAGTTGGTTGTTTCAGTGAGGTTCAGCACCAGGAGAGATTGATCTGGGCAATCTCCACAGTTTTTAAAGGAAAAGTTGGACAGGTGTTTCCCAGATTTCTGAGGAAAACATCAAGGAGTGAATTGCTGATCCTCATCCTCTCTCCTCTGTCCCAGCCAGAGGGTGGAAAAAGGGAAAAGCAGGAGTTGGGTGTTTGCAGTGGCTGCTTGTGAGTCTTGCTGTCATTCCTGAGGAATATTCCTGGATTTGGATCCCAGTGCTACATTTAAAGATGATTTTTGACATCTTAACAGCTCAATCCCAAACCAGAGGGGAAAAGGCTTTGCACAGGGGAGCTGGTGGAATTTGGCAGGACAGTGTTTTCTCTCTGAATATGAGAGAGGATTTAGAGATGAATCAAATAATCTCCTCCTCTCTCAAAGCCTCATGTTTGCCCTTAGACTCAGCTTTTCCCTCAGGCTTTCTCCTTACAGATATGCTGGGAAACATCTTGGAAATCAGTCCATGCCTTGGGGTGGGTGGGACCTGTGGGATTTGAGCCCCTTCCAGCTACAAGTTCCAACCTTTTCCCTTGGGATTATCCAGCCTTGCACTAACCAAAGTTTTGCAGTTATTTAAAAATAATAATAATACTTAAAAATTAGTGCTTGGCTTAAACAGCTAAACTCAAGGATTTGGAGGGAAAACACAGCCACAGGATTAAATTCCTGTAATTCTAGAGAGAGGAATCTCCTGACCTGGACTGATGAAATTGTTGGATATAAAATACAGGGTGTGGTGCAGAACACAGGGAAAACAGATCTTTCCTGGCTGATTTTCCTGTCCCAGAAAAGATCATGGATTGATCCTGGTTGATATCCTGCTTCCAGAAAATTTTTCATGGTGGAGATCCCACGATCCTTCTGCAGTCCCTCATGCTACTCGTGTCTAAATAAAAACATTATATTTTTTTGGTTTCTTGGTTTGGATCAGCACCATGAACCTCTGCTGCTCCTTCCAAAGGCACTCCAGGAATTGCTGGGAATTGCAGCTTGCTGCAGTGATGACTCAGTGCAGTGGGACTCCAAATTCTAATAAATTAAATATGTATCAAATTCCTCATTAAAGTCATTAATGATGCCCAAATCCCAACTGCATTGTGGGAATGAGTGGATAAACCTGGCTACACAATTCTCTGCTGGCTGCAAAGGGATTTCACAAACATTTCCCATTTTTTCCCCTTGGATTTTGTGGATTTTGGCGGTGAGAGCAGGGACAGAGGGAGAGGAAACAGCTCCTGAGCCCTGGTGTGACAAAGCCACGGCTCTGTGTGCTGCTGGCTGGAAAATATTGCTGTAATTATCATTCCTTGGTTGGCTTTTCCAGCAGAAAGGGGCCAGGATGGATGTTTTGGATTGGATAAGGGAAGTCCACAAGGCATGTTGGAACCCTGGAAACTGAAAATTTTAGACTTTCTGTGCCCAAGAGAACACTGCATTTGACCTGAGGCCATCGAGAAGACTTCCAAAATTGAGTGATAGAACTGGAATTACAGCTTGAATAGAAGTGTGTAATGTCACACGGTGAAAGATTTAGAATTTAAGGGTTTAGAACATAGTAATATATAGAAAGCAAGATGAAGGTTTTAGGGTGGAGGTTTTGTCCTTCTTCACCTTCTTCTTCATGGGTTTGGGTAGTAGTGTGTGATTGGATAGAAAAATCTGCATTGCGGGCCACGGGTGATTAGTTATTGGGTTAAAAGTAAAAATAATTTAGGTGTTCATTCTTAAGTGGATAATTTTCCCTTAAAAGGCCTTGTAGAGAGAGAGATATGTCTCCATTTTCAGCTTGTGTGTAGAACTCACTGTAACATAGATAAGAATTAATAAACATCTGAGTCCGAACAAGAATTACCATCTCTCTCATTTAATCCCAACCCTGGAAAAAAGAAGATAAAATGTGGTAGAGGCTGAGGTGAGAGATGGGGCATCAACACCTTCAGGACAGGGAATGCTTGTCCATCAGCCTGGGATAATGTTCTATGTCCAGGCACTTCCAGGACTGAGAACTCATTCCCGGCTCCCCATGATGGATCCCAGGCATTTTCTGGGATGGTTCCACCCCTCCCCTGGCTAATGGGCAGGGATGGAAGATCAGAAATGGGGATGGAAGAATCTTTACCACTTAATTCCCCTCTGAGAGCGCTCCCAGGTATTTTCATATTTTAATACTTTCATATCAGTTTTCTTTGCTCTGTTAGCAGGCAAATTCCAGCGTTATTGATTTGCCCCAGGCACTGGGCATAAAAGATCCATGGATTCTTTATGGAGAGAGTCAGGCAGCCGTAGTTTTAAATTAATGGAATAATTTTGCCTTTACAATCCTTTCATGAGCTCTTGGAGCCGTGCTTGGGATGTGACAAACCTCCTGTTACCTATATTGTTTCAGCTAATGGCTCCTCTGTTATAGGAAAATTCCGAGGTCCTGGTCTCTAATGCAGCTGGAATGGGATAATTTTTCTCCACTCGGCAGAAGGGAGGGCAGCTGCCTTTTCCCTGGAAATGCATTGCTTTGGGCACAGAGGGAAAAACTGGGAAGCTTCACATTAGTGTGGGGAGGTCAGAAAGTGAGAGGTGAGGAGTTCCCATCCCTGGAGGTGCCCAAGGAATTCCTGGATGTGGCACTCAGTGCTCTGGGGACAAGGTGGGCATCGGGCACAGCTTTGGACTCACTGATCCCAAAGATCTTTTCCAACCTCAATGATTCTGTGAGGGAGATGTGGGACTCCACCATTATCCTTCATCAGAATTCCAGCACCCAGAGCCCCTTGATCCAAAGTCCTGGACAGGAGTCCTCACCAAAATTAGGGGTCCTTGTTCCCCTCAAACTCCAGCTCTGGGTGGGGCCATGGTGTTGTCTCACAGCAGAGGTGAACTGGAAAGGCTTGGAAGCATCTGCCTCGAGGGAAGGATCCTGTGGAAGAGGATCCATTGACCTGGAGCAGAAGAACTCTTGGTCCCTAAATTCCTTCAAGACCACATCTTCTGGTGCACCAATAAATTTGGTGACCTGGCTTGGTGACCGAGCCATGTTTCCTCATCTGACATCCACACTGACCTCCGTTAGTTCCAGGCTGGATTTTTCTCCTGATTTTTTTTCCTTCAAGATGCTCTTACTCAAGGAATATTTGCCCTGTGTCCTGGAATTTGTGTGTGCAGAGAGCACTGCCTGTTCAGACTTACCTGTCAGCTGAAGGGAGAGCTCAAGGGCTGTGTTTTGGAATGCTTGGGATCACGCTTGGGAGCAGGGGGAGAAATTTCCCTGCTGCTCAGCCTCTCCAATTACTTCATCTTCATGTCTCTAATTTACCTCGTTGTCCCCTAAAAGCATGAAAGCAAATAAACACGACAGCAGCTCTTTTAATGACCAGACACTGAGGTAATTCACATTATTCCTCTTTTTAAACTCATTTCACCTTCTTATTTTTGTCATTTAGTAGTCCCAAATGGTCCCAAAATCCATTTCTCTTTCCCCAGGAGCAGCATGTTGGACCTGTGACTTGTGGTCACCCTGTTGTCCCTGTCTGGAGATGAAACCTTCTAAGAGGGGGATGTTCCTTATCCATTCTGGAGGAAGCTCAGGGCTGGGTTTCCCAGGGAAAAGATTCTCTGTTTTCCCATGAGTGATGGATGAAACGCCAAAGGCACAAGTGCTTCCCATGGTTTATTCCTTAACAAAGCTTTTCCTGCGTGCTTGGGAGCAAAGCTGAATCTTCAGCTCCAGGGAATCCATTTCCCTTCTCTCTTAAAGATCTGTATTATTTTCTGGTATATTCTCTAAAGATTTCTGCCCAAAAGGGGTTTCTAGAAAGAGAATTTGGGGTTCTGAGCCTGGTCTAGTGAGAGGGCTCCTTGCCTACAGCAGAGATTTGGGATTGAGAACTTTAAGGTCCCTTCCAACCCCGAAAAATCTGGGATTCAATGGCAACAAAGTGCAAATACATCACTCATGAGCTATGTAATTCTGATCACCCGGGTTGTGAAATTATGGGATCAAATCAGGTCAAAAAGGGATCATAATTGTTGTAGATTTGCTTTGGAGCCTGCTGGACCTGGAGGAGGTGTCTGTGTGTGGTTATGGGATCCGAGGCTGGGGGATAAATCCTGCTGCTGGAGCCGAGCGCCGATGGGCCCTGCTGGAAAAACACGAGCAGCAGCGACAAAATTCGTGGAGCAGCACCAGCCACACACCCTGAGCAGCTCAAATTTGCCCAAGTAATTAAAGTGTCACTTCAGGCTCTTGGAGAAGCGTGACTTTCCTGCAGCTGCTGGCTTCGGGACGCCGCTGACGGTAATTCCCCCTCGTCAACGCTCCAGCCCCGAGTTCTGGGCGCTCGGTGACCTTGATTAAACAAATCGAGCAGTTCAAGTACATAATTTAAAAGTTCTGTTCAAACACCAGATTTCGATGCCATCGCCGCTTCCCTGGAAAATGAAGGATTTAATGCTCCCATCCAGGCTAAATGGACTCAGCAGCACTTGGGCTGAAAGGACGGCACGGTGGATTAAGGAGCTGTTGTGGGAAGTGTCATCAGGAACCTGTAATTTTCCTGTCTCTCCCTCTTCCTTCAATGTTCCATTTCCATGGTGAATTTCAGGAGACAAATGCATTAGTTCAGCTGGGCTGGGAGGGTTTTGCTCCTGGTGTCTGCAGGATTTGGGGCTCGGCATGGGAATTTAAGGTGGAAATGTGCAAATGGGAAAATCATTGCCCAGCATGATGGGTGCCTTTAAATATTGGGAATTTACAGCTGGTTCAGCTGAAAGAATATTTTTTGTGATGATAATTGCATATTAACCTAAAGGCTTGTGGGTTTTGAGATTTTACTGAGGGGTTTTTTGGGTTTTAACTGACCCTAATCATTCATCTTGGACAGCTCTGGCAGATCCTGCACTGTCCATAAAAAATATCCAACAATCCATTAACCACTCAACCTGAAAGCAGCCTGTGAGAATATAATTGAGTCCTTGCTTTATTACTAAATTTAATGGGATGAACACTCGCCTTACAAAATATGATTGACTTCCTTTTCCCCCTGCTGAACCAAACCGTAAGCTTAGGGCTGCCTTGGGGTGGGCACTCACCTGGCATGTTCACTACGAGATTTATCAATTTCCAGCCACTTTAACTCAGATTAAAGCCAGGCTGACTCATGGTGCAGTAATTAAGGTTCCACACAGTGTCCCTTTATAGCCTTAATTATACAATTATGGCTGTGCTCTGATTTGGGTTTTTTTATTTTTAGTTGTTAGTGGGGAGCCCCATGGCTCATCCCCTCCGTGTCCTGCAAGGAACTCTGGCCTCTGGAATGATGTTTTCTTTGGCTTCGTGGTCTTTTATTCCTCAGAGAGGGTTTGAAAAAGGTTGAGAGTATTGTGAATTAATAAAGGCTGGGATTTCATAGAGTCAGAGAATCATAGGATGGTTTGGGTTGGGACTTTAAATTCCATCACATTCCATCCCCTGCCATGGGCAGGGACATCTTCCACTATCCCAGGGTGCTCCAAGCCTCATGCAATCCTGGACACTTCCAGGGATGGGGAAACCTGATTTTATAGGAGCCCCTCTAACAGCAGCACTTGTGGCCTGGCTGCTGAGAGATGGTGAGAAAAGCCTTGGAATAAAAAGCTCTTTCTTTTTGGAGGGAAGCTTTTAGTGAGAGCTGGGGGGATTTCTGACAGATCCCTTTGAAAATAAACCTAAGTGTGTTTGGGAAGGAAAGAGGCCAAAACTTTCACTTAACAAAAAAAGCTGAGAAAAACATTCATGTGCAAATAAAAACCTGAGAAATCAGAGTGATCCCCACCCCTCCAAATCTGTTGCACTTCTGTCCTCTCCGATGACTCCACTCCCCGATTTCTGAGCAAAGGGAACGTTTTCCTCAGAGAGCCGGTGCTGCTGGGGGTGGGTGCTGTTCCTACAGGCAGAGCACATTCCCCACTGCACTCTGTCAGATTCCCATTAATGAACTGGAAATATTTCTGCCAGGAGGATGAAGAAGCTGACACTGATAAATGGCGCTGGGAGCCGCTGGCGATTGCCAAGCAGCCGCCGCCGCTCCGCGCCTCCTCTGCGGATCCTGCTGCTCCCAGGAGGAGCTGGCAACTTTGGGAAGTTGCTAATGCGGCTTAGATACAATTTCCTTCTGGTTACATTTAATTTTTTGTGGATTTTCCAAGGATAAGATCAACTCAGGTCTCCGGCAAGCCCAGGGTGGCTTCTGCCAGTGCCTGCATCCCTTGGGAAATGGGTTTTTAGGAGAATTTCAGGATCATAACATCAGAGAATCACAGAGTGGTTTGGGTTGAAGGGGACTTTAGGGATCCTCCCATTCCATCCCCTGCCATGGGCAGGGACATCTTCAGTCCCAAGTTGTTCCAAGCCCTGTCCACCCCAGCCTTGGACACTTCCATGGATGGGAATTTTATCCACAACCCGGAGGCCTTGCTCAGGATGGCTGCAGGAGGATCCTTTTCTTGAATTCCTCTTGAAATTTGGGCACCAGAGTGACTTTGCAGCCAGGTTAGTGAAAAATCCATATGTTAGAATAATGCAGGGGGTAATGAATGACTCCTTAATAGCTGGGAAAGAAAGCTGCAGCCAGCTCAATAAAGCTCTAGATCCTCACCTTCTCCTCCACGGCCTTTTAAAATAAACCATAAATTCCTGGAGTTTTACTACTGAGAGACTTAACTATTCAAGTAGGCAAAGTGAAATTTATATTGTATTGGGAGAAAATGAATGCCTGAGCCTTCTTTATAGTCAGAGCAAGGCTGAGTGTGGCAGGCTGCCCTTTTGTAAAAGAGGAAAAATATTAATTTACAATTTAACTGGGGATAAAACAGCCCATGAACAGCAGCTGCTGGTCACTGCTGGAATTTCTGCTCCACAAAGAGTGTCAGGGAGGCTTGAGGAAGAGCTGAGCCCCTTCTCCAACTTTTATTTCAGGGTTGTAAAGCAACTTCATTCCCACATGTCCCATTCTTTTCCAGTGGCTGGATTTCCAATCCCCATTTTCATTTTTTTGTGGGGTCTGTTAGAGAGGGTTTGATTTTGAAGTGAGACAACCACGAGGCAAAGAATTCTTTTCCTGTGCAATGAATCCAGGCAAATTCTGGCTGCTCCCAAAACACCAGGAAGGCTCGATGAGCTGCATTTATGAGGAATTTGGGAAGATTTTTGTGAGGTTGTTGGTGTGAGCAAGGACCAGTCCCATCACTCTACCCCAAAGAGGTACAAGGCAAAGTTTAGGGTCACGATATTTAATCCTTTCCCACCCCATTTTGGTGAAACTCTTTGGCTTTTTGGATGTTGTGTTTCTTTCTGAAATGGGATTTTTATTCCTGGGTTTATAGTGAGCTCACAGACAGAGGGAAGTGCAAAAGGTCCTGCTGCGTATTCTACGTTAAACCCTGAAACTAGTTCAGACTCACCCTCTGTTAGGTCGAATGGGGC
>JAOTBB010000268.1:60243355-60257443 GCA_025629985.1 Chamaetylas fuelleborni
TGGAATTGGGTTTTTTTCTTTATTTTTAATCTATGAATGACAGCTAATGACTGTAGATATGGCAAGCACAAAAATTAAAAGCCACCATCCTAAAACAAGATCTGTGTTTTTTGAAAACGACACTACCAAGGGTTAAGGGCAATCTGCATCTGGAACAAATACAGTGCTCATCTTACTTCCTCAGTAACGCTGCCAGATGAAGGAAGTGTGGTTAGCCATTGAGTCTTTGAATGCAGCTCCGTTTTCCCCTCAAACCCCTGCAATTTATATTAACCTCCAACTTTTCTTAGCTGATGCAAAATTTTATCAGTTATTTTATCTTTTAAAGGAAGAGCCTTGCTTTTGCTGCTTAGGTTTGTCAGAGGAGCAGAGGAGACAGTTGTGCTCCTTGCGCTGCATTTTTGCTGGTGAAAGGGCATGGATGTCATATGAATAATTTTTGGCAGTGATAAGGAGAGAAAGGTTGAGGCTGCTAAGCAGAGAGTCATAGGCACCTAATGGTTTCACAATGTTATAGATGGGTAATATGATGATTGGCTCTCACAATTAAGGGATGAATATTGTGTTTATGTTAAAAGAAGTTTTGTTGATGTATGGTTATGTTATTGTAGTTTGTTGTTTGGACACCCTCTGTTCTTCCCATAGTCCCCTTTCCCCACCCCTGTAATGTTGCCACCAGATAGCCTTGGTTGTCAGGGTTGTTAGGGACATGTGGACGGAGGGTGTGTACATTTGGGCCTTGCATGGTGCAGTTAGGAATGGGGAAAGCTTGTTGCTGGGGAGGCTTGGCATGACAACACCTCACCTTCAATCAAGTTGCAAGAAGGTCTCCACCAATGGACAGCAAAGAAGAGTTGACTGGCAGACTTTGGGAGGGGTCAGGGTTGGCTGACAGAACACCAGGGGTATAAAAGGTGGAGCAGCCATTTTGTGGATGAGCCTCTGGCAGTTGGCCATGCTCCCAGCGCTGTTCCTTTTTCCTTATTCGGTCCTTGTTGTGTTGTTGAGGTTTAATAAACCTTTACAATTTTAAAGTGAGCGATCATTTCTCTCAACAGTGAGGAAAAGGTTAAGAGTGTGTGAGCCCCTTCCCCCTCCCATGCCCTCCAACAGTGGGGGGAGAAAACAAAAATGAAACTACGAGATGTTAAAAAATGTAGGAGACAAAATCTTACTGAAATAAGATAGCAATAAACACAGCAATAAAAATAAAATTGTACAAAAGAGGGAACGGCTTAACCAACAAAAGCAAGGTGTTACGTAGTTTCCCCGGAACAAAGACAAGATGGCCGCCATTCCCAGTCACTTCCTCATGGCCCAGGAGAACAAAATACTGTGGCAAACAAACCTCTGCGGCTTAATGCCCTTTTCCAGACAGACAAAACCAATGGGGAACAGGGGCAAAACAAAACCTGGAAGGCTAGTTCATCTGAAAGGATTCACTCTGCTAAGATACCAGCATGGGCCCCTGTGTGGGAGTGGCCAGCGAAAGCTGCAAACAGTCCCCTGGCAGCTGGTGAAGATGGCAAGTGGTCCTGAGCTGTGGCAGTGATACCACAAGCTCTCTGTCTCCAAGTCCACAGTTCGGGATTGAGAAAGAAATGCAGCTTCCCAGGCTGCGATGATCTTAAATGACAGCGCCAGTTTGCGAAATACAGCTTTCCAGGCTGTGACTCAGGGACTTGCTCAGGGTGATTCCCTCAGGAGACGGAAAGAGCAAAGAAGATCCCCTGCATTTCCGTCCCCTGTTTTATAAGGGGCACAGCTACACTCCCCTTCTGCGAACAGGGTAAAACAAAAGGTTCCGTTTCAAGTGTCAGTGTACTCTGTTGGAAACTGCCACATGCCCCCAGACCATGCCCTACCGCGCTCATGGCTATGATGCAAAATGGTATGGAGTAAATAGCGCTGAAATCTGCACCCCCTTGTTTCTGTATCCAGGACAGAGAAGCGAATGAGATGGTTCTGCTCCTCACGTTGCATTCTTGCTGGTGAAAGGCCATGGATTTCAACTGAATAATTTTTGGCAGTGATAAGGAGAGAAAGGCTGGGGCTGCCAAGCAGAGACTCACAGTGTAGTGGTTTTGGTTTGCTAATTTGAAATTTTTTTGCTATGAGATAGGATTAGGAGGAAGGCAAAACAGACTTAACTTTAAATGGTAGAAAGAGAAACTTTATTATTAGAAACTATAAGAAAAAAAACTGGAATAAAACTTTAGACCACTTTTCCTCCCCCCTCCTCTTCTATACTTCTTTTTTTACACTGAAGACATACAGAAAACAATTTAGTCAGTTTACTATTTTTAAAATAGTCTTTTGCTAATTTACTTGGGAGAGGAGACTTCCCTCTTTAGTTTATGGAGATTTTTTTATAAGAAACAGTTTTTTTGTGGCTTTGGTGTTAGTGATCAGCCGCCTGGGAGAATGGAATTTTGATTACTATGTAAAATTTTTTTCCTTAACTAACAGTTTTCTTAGAACTATTATTGAGGATCATATTAACTGTGGGGTACACTTTATGGATTATAATAGTTTAAACAAAAGATTTTTTTATTTTTGAAAAAAACAGAGGTCTTTTTTTTTTTTCTTCTTTTCCCCTCTGGAGCAGCAGGGATTTTTATCTTCTTACTATTTAAACTTAGGGGATCACAGCTATTTTAACTTTTACTTACTTTAACACTAATGCCTCTGCTCATATTTACAGTTAGAACAATTACATCTACTTTATAATATTTTTATGTTATAAGGAAACAAGAGTTTCTTTTTCATAGCTTAAAAAAGGAGAAATTTCAGTTTATGACTGTTCTCCTTCCCTCATCTGGGACTTGACTTTTCTTTTTTTCTGACTTTGGTGTTTTTATGCTGTTTTTGTGTGTATTACCATTTTCGTCTTTTTCTTTTACTCAGGAGAGACAACAAAGTGTCTGTAAGTCTTATTTTGGGCAGTGAAAGAGTTAATACCTTACCTGGGCAGTGGATGGTTCTGTGATCTCTTCCAGGCTGAGGCCCGGAGTTGTTTGATACAAAGTGCTCTGCCTGCATCAGAGCCCGTCTGCCTCTGGCGGCCTGGGGTTTTTGTCTTTACATGTGTGTTTCACAAAGATGCATAAACTTTCTCATTGGTGTAACAATGTGCTAATCTTAAAAATCTGACACTGATTAGTCCTTTTCAAGTACAAGGGAAACTGCCCAGGTCTCGGCAAGTAAAAATTTCAGGATACCTTTACAAACCACCACACACAGGCGTCTGATGACTTAGTTTTGGGAAGGGCAGGCTTGAGCCATCATGGCTTGTCAGGTTATCTCCAATCCCAGTAGAGATGCAGGAAGGAGGAAGGACCCCATATGCCTTTAGCATCTTATACACAAGTGCAGCAATATACAGTGGGCAAAGAGCAATATGCCAGTGAGGATGTCTAAAGCTGCTTTTGGGAAGGTACTTAAGACCATAGATAGACCCACAGGAGAGCTACCTAGGTGAGCATAGAGTGTGTTAAAGCATGCATTCTCTTGTCCAATGTGAAATTAAATGAAGGGGCTTCACCCAGCTCTTGGCAATCATAACAAAAGTGTAGTGGTTTGACACTGGTCAAATGCCAAGCACCCACGAAAGCTGCTCACTCACCCTCCCTTGCTACAGCTGGACAGAGGAGAGAAAAATTTAAATAAAGGGTTGATGAGTTAAGGACCGGGACAAAACACTTCAAGGCCAAAACAGGCTTGACTTGGAGATATTAAGTGAATTTGCTACTAACAAAATCAGAGCAGGAAAATGAGAAGTAAAATAAGTCCTTAAAAACACCTTTTCTTCCCCCAGCCCCTCCCTCCTTCCCACCAACAGCACAGGGAGACAGGGAGTAGGGAGTTTTGGTGAATTCGTCACCCAAGGTTTTCTTCTGCTGTGCAGGGAGAGAAGTTGTTCCCCTGTGAGACCGTGGGGTCCCTTCCCACCGGAGACAGTTCTCCATGAACTTCTCCAGTGTGGATCCAATCTCATGAGCAGTAGTCCTCCCAAAACTGCTGAAATGTGAATTCCCCCCACAGGCAAACAGTCCTCCCAAAACTGCTATGGTGTGGGTCACTCTTCCACAGGATGCAGTCCTCCAAGGACATGCTGCTCCAGCTTGGAAGCAGGGGCCCCCTCTCTCCACTGGGTCTCCCACCAGATCACAGCATCCTTCAGGCATTCACCCACTCTGGCATAAGCACCTCCCCCATGGGCTGTGGGTGGATCTCTGCATCCCCTGTGGACCTCCCTGGGCTGCAAGGCTACAGCCTGTTTCACCATGGTCCTCACCACAGCCTGCAGAGGAATCTCAGCTCTGACACCTGGAGCACCTCCTCCCCCTCCTTCTTCACTGACCTTGGTATCTCCGTGTTTTCCCTCACATGTTCTCACCTCCTCCTCTTCTCTAGCTGGAATTAAAACTGCGCCACCACCTTTCTTTTTACTTCTTTTTTAATATGTTATCATTGAGGTGTTGCCATCAACTCTAATTGGCCCAGTTTTGGCCAGCAGCATGTCCATCTTCAGAGCCATCAGGGATTGGATCTGCCATAAATGGTGGAAACTTCTAGAGCTTCTCACAGAAGCCACCTCTGTGCCCCTCCCCCTCCACTACCAAAAACCAAGCCATGCAAAACCAGCACAAAAAGCAGATGTAACTCATGGTTTCTTCTGGCAGGAAAGCTGATGTTTGAATGCTGCCAGTGTCTTTGGAGTTGTCATGGCTGATGTTCAGCCTTTGCAAGACACAGGAGAGTGGATACATCCTTCTTGCTGCATGTCCTCTAGTAAATTTGGATAAAAAATACTTTTTCAGGATTTTTTTTGGTAGAGATACATTCCCAAGTGTCACATTTGGAGACTGCTGTAAAGCAGCTACACCCATGCTCGTCTTACACATCCTTGGTGAGAACATTCTCCTAGTGCCTCTGGATCTATTCATATTGAAAGAAGAGAGAAGCCACTTCTGTAAGGTTTTGAGGTTATCACTCTGCAAATAAGGTGTTTCATTGCTGTTGAACTGTTCCAAATCCTGAGAGCTTGCATGAGCTGGCGCTCCTACAGGCTGAAACCCAGGTCCACACAAGAGATTTGTGAGGTGTTGGTTCTAGGGGATTGCACAAATGCACATGGAAAATGGGCAATCTTTTGTTAATAATAAGGGTGACATGAAAATATGCTTGGATGCAGCCATTTACAGCCAGCTGAGAGCAAGGCTGAGGTTTGAGGTGAGCATGCTCAGCCAGAGGAGGCTGTACCAATGCTGGGGATTGCACAAAGGTTCAACAAGCCCTCCAGCTTAGAGGATGACCTGAGCTCTGGTTCCAAACTCCCTGATGTCCTATGCAGTCTGTTTGTAGGTCACCTTAAAAATCATTTGAGAGGTCCCTATTGTGCTTGCATGTCTCTTTCTTGTGACACTGTCCACCACAATGGCACAATGGGGAGTTGTTGAGAGTGGATGGTGAATGAAGGGTCCTCCTGCCATTTAACCTGCCCACTGTATCTTGGCTGGACAGGCATGGTCAAATGGCACATTGAAGTGTACAAATGGGGGGTGGTAGGACAAGACATGGGAAAAAACAGACTTGGTAATGTGAAAAATGCAAAGGAAAAGTATACTTTAAAGAAATGTGAGGTCCCAGAGAGACTGAAATAGCTCAAGTTACAAATATTCCCATAACAACCTCATAACACTAAGCCCCAGCTAAAGCAATCCCTCCCTCACCCCCAAACTAGCACAAGACAAGGAAAATGTAGGAAAAGCTTTTCAGAGCAGCGCAGTCCTTTCTCAGGATGAGCTTGGGCTACTTGGATGGACCACAAACCAAATAGCAGATGTGGTGCCTACTGATCGCAAGTAATGTTGGTGGTATTTATTCCAAATATTAGCTGGAAAAGGCTCTGTTTTTCAGGGAAAAGCAAAGCCAGGTCATCAGCACTATTTATTTTAATGATTCTTTAAATATTCTGCATTTAAGGACTCACAGCAATGGTGTGGTTATATCTATATTTACTGGATAAATATATTTATTTATGAATGGGATGCTTTATTGCTGACAGCAAGATTTGGTTTTAAGCCTGACTGGGGTAGAGGAAATAAACAATAAGTTTATTAACAATTAACAATAAGTCTAAACAACACTAAAATAACATCAATTAAAACAATTAGAATTATTTCCACTCACAAAGTATTGTTCCCATTTTGCTATAACATGGGAAGAAACTCCATTTCCTAAGTCAGCTTGTAGCTGATTTTGGATTTGCAGATTCTTGTAATAAAAAGGGATTTATTTTGTCTATTATTTATAGTCTTCCTATGGCACTATGCATCCATGTCAGTGTGTCTGTAACACCCTGTTTCAATGCAGAGGCATTTCCATCCTGTCTCCATCTTATTGGGTTAGCTGGGACTTGGTGGTACTGGTTGGGCTTTTCTTCCTGCCGGTCCTTCTTGCACTGATATGCAGGTGTGTGTTTGCAGAGGCAGTTCTTCCTAGGACTTTGTCCTAGATTTTAAAGTTTTGTTATCTCTGAATTATGTATAATTCAGGAATTTCGGGGTCAAGAGTTAAAAATTGATCCCAAAACCTCAGTCAGTAATCAGCAGAAAGCATTGAGAAAGGTTCATGTTATGTTTCACTTGGGATGCTTTGCCTAACTATTCTAATGCTTTAATTGCACTTTGCATCCTTCACCCCTCACAAGGAGTTTCATGCTGGGTTGTTCTGCCATTCTGTGTGTCTTTCGTGTCATCCGGGAGCTGGCTGCAGAGGGATGGAGTGGGACAACTTAGCTTCCTCCAAGTATTTAATGCCATTTTAAATGCTGTCTTCCCTCTACCTGGTTGTCAGGTCTCTTCTAGGAGCCAATAGCAAATGCCAAGGAGAGGCAATGGAAAGATAAGGGTCTAAATAATACTTCTTCAGGTCTGGGACTGCATGTGTAGAGTCTGTAATTCATTAAAACACCCAGTTTCATAAGAGGGGATGTATAGACCAGCATTAATACTCAGCAAGCGGTAATCCAAGAGGTTGCATCTTTGGGGCATTGTGGGAGGGTAGAGCCCTATAGGAAATAGTGCCAGTGTTTTTAATTATAACTAAAGAGTCGTTTTTAGCTGTGACAGTACTGATCATCATCACACCCATCTCTCCTCTGTGCTCCCACTCTTTTTTTGGAAAAAGTCTCCTCCAAGGTGCTCATCCACCAAGGCATGCATGCTTGTTATGGATTGAGTAAGTGTTAAACATGCCCTGCCTTAGATTCATAGTTTTGGCAGCAGCTTAAATTCAGGTGACCAACACCTAAATCACCCTGGCTCGTAAGTTCTTAAAAATGGCAAATCAGGTCTATTATAAAATAAGTTATTTATTGAATAGACAGGAGATTAACAGACAAAAGGCCTTAAAAAGAGTTACTGACTACACAGGTTAAAACAAAAATAATTACTAGTAGATTACATAAAAACAGTGTGAGACATAAAGGTAGCTATATTAGAGCTAGCAAAAAAATAGTCTAGATTAGGAGCCAATGTAACTTACCACTGAATTGATGATCGATGTGTTGGGTTGATGTGGCCAGAAATGTGCATTCTATCACCATCTGTTCAAACCAGGTGGGGTAGTGATTCCTTATCTCCATGGCACATACCATCTGCTAATAGTACATCTTTAAGACAAGATGGGGCAATCACCTTTATATTTTCCACAACCCATCCTCCCTCCAAGAAGATATCATCTGCTGCTGGGCCCATTAAGTCCCACTGTATGACTGATAAAATTAAATCATCCCATTGGAAGATGCTCCAGTCAGGGTGAGGAGCCAAACCTTTCCTACCTAGATAAAAACGGAGCTTTTGGACAGCAAGTTACCCTTCTTTCCACTGGATTCCAGAGGAGAAGCCGGACCTTTCTACATCATCCCTGGACTTTTGGAGGAAGGCTGCACTCTTCTACAGGAGCACTGCTTCAGCTGAACCATACCTGCCACTGCAGGAGGACTGTAGCCACCATTTGATCGGACTGCTACCAACACCCTGACTGACGGGGTGTCAGGTTGTATTCTGGCTCTGTCAGGGTTGGGATTGTTTTTGTAATACTGCATTTCTATTTTAATTTTCCCAGTAAAGAACTGTTATTCCTAATTCCCATATCTTTGCCTGAGAGCCCCTTGATTTCAAAATAATAATAATAATTTGGAGGGAAGGGGTTTACATTCTCCATTTCAAAGAGAAGCTTCTGCCTTTCTTGGCAGATAACTGTCCTTCAAACCAGGACAATTTCACAATTAAACAATTTGCCCTTAAAAGAACTTATAAAAAATGAATCTCCATTTTTAATTTATTAACCTAAAGTACTGTAAAACTCACAATTTATAAAACTATAATATAAATAAAAATGAGTACACATCTAAATCCAAATAAAAAATACCATCTCACTCATTTAATCCCAGCCCTAAAAAAAAAAAAAAAAAGCCACGATAATCAGGTGGAGGATATTAAAAACCTTTGGACAAGAAAAGTCTGGTTTATCCACGTGCAGGAAAATCCCACTTTTCTGTGATCTGTCTGACCCTCCCAGGCTGGTGCAAGTTTCTTCCATCCCTGAGGAATTGTTCTCGTTTCCCTGGGTTATCTTCAGCTCTTATCAGGACTCAACGTTTAAATCACCACAACACTTCAAATTGAAAGAAATTCTTGTTCAGCACCAGTGGCCAGGCAGGGTTTTCCTGGATGAATCCCCCCTGAGGTCTGGGAAGCAGCAGGAGGCAGAGCTTGAGCTCAAGGAGTTTCTAAATTTTCTGTCTACGAGGTTACATTTCATTTCTGCCCTTCAAAAGAAGAGGCAGAGCACCACAAACTCCTGGTTTTGAATAAAAAAACGGAATCAGGCTCTGAGTTTCTCCAGATAAATTGGTATTTTTGTGTTATCCATGCAGACAGTTCTCAAGAAGAGGTGAGATGGGTTCTGTGCTTTCCCAGAACTGTTATTCCCAGGATTTCTGCTTGATTTGCTAAAAAGCTTCCTATTTTTTTTCCCTTTCTCCATTATTTTTCCTGCCTGAATGCCACTTCCCACTTTTCCTTCCCAAGCAAGGATTTTGCCAGCGATGTTTTTGTCTCACTTTTTCTGTTTTCACACTTTTTTCTGCAATATTAAACTTCTAAAAAATAAAATATAAATGAAACTTATTTATATTTTTGCAATATAAAACTGACTTTTCAATAGATAAAATACAAGTAGGAGTTCAGCCACACCCCTTTGGAAAATTCCCATTTTTTCCCAAAATCTTGTTTCCCTCAGTGATCCATAGATGACTCCAGGGAACAAGAGAGAAAGAGGAGCAACCTCAAAATATTATTCCCAAGCTCCAGGAATTTGCTAATTGGGCATTTCCTGAACAAAGACTGGTGCCTAAGGAATTTTTTAGCAAGAATTTTTCATCTTTCCTGCAGGGAATGAAGGGTTGCCATGGATTTGGTTCACCTGGTGCCCTGGGAATAAATGCAGAGCACAAAGTTCCCTTGATCAGGAGGAGATCCCACTTCCAAAATGATCCCAAATTCATTTCCCAGGAAGATGAAACATCACAAAAACCCCATGGATGAATTTGGAATGCTCTGAGCTTCCCCATTCAGTCCCAGTGGTGCCCACAAAGACAATTCCCAAAGATTTGAAGGATCTGAGACACATTTTGGGATTTTTTTTAGTGGGATTTTTCCACTTTTCCTGCAGGGAATGAAGGGTTGCCATGGATTTGGTTCCCCTGGTGCCCTGGGAATAAATTCAGAGCACAAAGTTCCCTTGTGCAGGATGAAATCCCACTTCCAAAACTATCTCAAACCCATTTTCCAGGAAGATGGAACACCACAAAACCCCCATGGATGAATTTGGAATGCTCTGAGCTTCCCCATTCGGACCCAGTCGTGTCCACAGAGACAATTCCCAAAGATTTGAAGGATCTGAGGGACACTTCAGGAATTTTTTAGTGGGGATTTTTTCATCTTTCCTGCAGGGAATGGTTGACATGGATTTGGTTCACCTGGTGCTCTGGGAATAAATTCAGTGCACAAAGTTCCCTTGATCAGGAGGAGATCCCACTTCCAGAATGATCCCAAATTCATTTCCCAGGAAGGTAAAAGACCACACAAACCCCATAAATCCATTTGGGATTCTCTGAGCTTCCCCATTCAGCCCGAGTGGTACCCACAGACAGAATTCCCAAAAATTCGAAGGATCTGAGAGATACTTTGGGAATTTTTTAGGTGGGATTTTTTCATCTTTCCTGTAGGGAATGAAGTGTTGCCATGGATTTGGTTCCCCTGGTGCCCTGGGAATAAATTCAGAGCACAAAGTTCCCTTTTTCAGGATGGAATCTCACTTCCAAAATTATCTTAAACCCATTTTCCAGGAAGATGAAACACCATAAAAATCCCATGGATCCACTTGGAATGCTCTGAGCTTCCCCATTCAGCCCCAGTGGTGTCCACAGAGACAATTCCCAAAGATTTGGAGGATCTGAGAGACACTTTGGGAGGTTTATGGGTTGTTCTAATGACCACAGTATTTGTCTGAGGAGAAAATGAGCCACCAACCCAACTTGATTTTAGTTCATGATCAGTTTGATTTCCAGACTTTATCCCAGTTGCCCTTCTGAGAGTAGTTAAAACACAAATAATTTCTTAGGAAGTCAAGAAGAGTTTCAGGGGTTTTTTGGTAGAGGAGCTCACACTGCCTCTCCCTCGCTGGATTTTGCAGGAAATTTTGATTTTTCACAGAGCAGAGGCCAAGCTGGATGGGGCTTGGAGCAACCTGGGATAGTGGAAGGTGCCCAGGGGGTTGGAATGAGAGCTTTGAAGTTCTTCCAATCCAATCCAATCCAATCCAATCCAATCCAATCCAATCCAATCCAATCCAATCCAATCCAATCCAATCCATTCTGGGATTCTGGGATTCAGTACAGCTTGGGAAAGGACAACTTCCTGAATTATAAGGTGAAAATTAATGAAATTAAGAGCTGGGGACAATTCCTTTGGATTTGAGAAGTTCAGGAGCTGCCTCCTTGCAGGGATGTCCCAAATCCTCTGTGAGAGCCTGTCCAGGGCTGGTGCTGAGCCCCCAAACCTCAGCCAGGTCCAATCCATGATCCAAGGTCATCTTCTTGATTTATAAGGTGAAAATTAACAGAATTAGGAGTTGGGGACCATTCCTTTGGATTTGAGAAATTCAGGAGTTCAGCTCCTTGCAGAGATGTCCCAAATCAGGGAGAGCCTGTCCAGGGCTGGTGCTGAGCATCCAAACCTCAGCCAGGTCCAATCCAAGATCCAAGGTCATCTTCTTGAACTGTAAGGTGAAAATTAAAGGAATTAAGAGTTGGGGACCATTCCTCTGAATCTGAGAAGTGCAGGAATTGCCTCCTCCATTATCCCAAATCCTCTGGGAGAGCCTGTCCAGGGCTGGTGCTGAGCCCCCAGACCCCAGGCAGGTGCTATCCATGATCCCAACTGAGGGAATATGGAAAATATTCCCACACTTCCCATGGCTGCAGGGCACCAGGAAGTCATTTTAAGGCTGTTTAATGGTGACTTTAAGGAACTCCCCTCGTTCCTCACCCTGCACATCACAATTAAAGCTTTAATTACCCCCAGTCCATCTCTGCAGGGCTGAGAGGGTTTGAAAATTAATAAATGTAAAACATCTCCCTCTTCTTTTTTGGATGGATCCACAGAGCTTGGCCATGGGCAAGTCACTTAACCTCCCTGCCTCGTTCTCCTCATCCATAAAATCCATAAAATCTGACTCATCATCGCATCCCAGGAATATTGGGGGAATTAATGTGCTTTGAAGGTGAGAAGTGGGCTATGAATAGTGAGCAGAGTGGAGAAGAAAGGAAAAAAAAGAAAAGAAAATCTTCTCCAAACCAAAAATGGTTTGATCCCTGCTAATGGAAGAGCTGGCATGATGTTATGGAAATTTAGGAGAGGGAAAAGGTTTTTCAGGAGTCATTTATTGATTTGTGTTTTCCTTGAGTTTCCACCAGCGCCTCTTTGGAAGGGGTTGGGCTCTGTGTTTGAAGAGGTTTTTTGGGAAGATGAGGTGTCTGAGGTTGAGGTTGGATATTGGGGGAAATTTCTTCATGGGAAGAATTGTCCAGACCTGGCACTGGTGGAGTCTCCATCCCTGGAGGGATTTAAAATCCACGTGGATGTGGCACTTGGGGACAGGGGTCAGTGGGGGGAATGGTTGGACTCCAAGATCTTGGAGATCTTTTCCAGCCTCAATAATTCCATAGTCTCTGCACACCTGCACCTCCCCATCCCTGATTTCACAGCTGTGAAATTGAATCTTGCAGCGCCAAAAATTCCAAGTTTTTAGGAATTTCTGCAGCAGTCCCAAGAGAGCTTTATTCATTCCCATTTTGTCCTGTGTGGTGGTGTCCAGAACAAGGATCTCAGATATTGAGGTTTTGAGTGTATTTTGATTTTTGAATATTGTTTTTTATTATTTATTTTATTTTGATTATTTATTTTTATTTTGATTTTTGATTTTTATTTGTATTATTGATTTTTATTTTAATTATTAATATTGAATTCTGTGAGGTCATTAAATAGACAGGGAACGGATGAAACTACAAAATTTTGGGAGAAGCTGCCTGGAAGTGTTATCGTGACACTTCAAGATATCTTTCAGTGGGCATGGGGTGGGTGTTTGATCAAAGGCTGGATTTGATCTTGGAGATCTCAGAGATCTTTTTGGTTTTCACCTTTGAGATCTTTCCCAACCTTAATGATTCTATAATTCCATGCTGGAAGAGAAAGCTGATTTTTGTTTATTTAAAGCTGAATTATCAGCCTGTTTTCCATTTTCCAGGTGTTCTTTGTGAAGAAATAAAGGAAGGACAAAAATTCCTGCCCCACCAGGTTTCCTGCTCGTGCCATTCCCAGTCACAGGAGTTTTTGATCAGGGAATTTCCGAGTTTTCCCGAGGAATTCTCATGGAATCACAGCGTAATTCGGGGAAGAACACGGATCAAATACCTCTGGAAGAAAAGGAAAAGGGTGACTCACTCTCAGATCTTCTCCCACAGCACATTCCCAGCCCTGTCAAAAATCTGAATCATTCCTGCCTTAAAAAAAGCCAAATTTGGGCGCTGGTGGCGCTGCCCCTGCGGCGGTGTCACAGAGTCACACCACGGGCTGGCGCTGGCATCCCGCGGGAATTCCAGCCACAGCTCCCACTCTGGGCTTGGATATTCACTCAGGATCCACAAGCACTTCAGAGAGTCACGGTTTGGGTTGAAAGGGACCTAAAGGCTCAGCTCACTTCCATCCTTGCCCTGCTCAGGGACAATTCCATGATCCCAGTTTTCTCCAGCCCGCATCCCACCAGGCCTTGGACACTCCCAGGGATCCAGGGATGCTTGTCTGGGTCTGTGAGTGAAGTCTGGGACAACCCCAACCCTGGGGCACCACAAATCCCTGTGGCAATAACATTCCCATTTTCCTCTGGTGTCCCAAACCGGTGCCTGGGTGTAGCTCTGGCACAGGCAGAGCCTCCTTTGCCTTTCCCAGAGCTCAGGGAAGCTCCAGGGGAAGTTTTATCCCAGCATTTGTCTGGGTTTGATCCCATCCCACACTGTAAAATCCTGCTGTATCCCAAAGCTTTTCCAACTGCAAACCCATTTGTTCTCCTGTTTTTTTTGGCTCCTGGAGAGGTTTGGTGCAGCATTCCCAGCTTGTTTCCACTTGGATGGCTGAGCCAGCCTGCAGAGCCATCCCTAATTCTGCTTATTTCTCTATTTTTGTCCAAAATCCATATTTATTCTGCTGGGGGATGTCAGCAGTTCTCTGTGTTCACCCTGGTAGTTTGTCCAGAGTTTGCCCACAGGAAGAATGGAACAGCTGAATCTCCTGGGGGAAAAAAAAAAAAATCATCCCATTAAATAAACTTCCTGCATTTGGGATTTGTCCCAAATTCCTGCCCAAATCAGAACAATGGGAAAGTTGTGACAGGGGAAAAAAGGAAGGAAGGAAGGAAGGAAGGAAGGAAGGAAGGAAGGAAGGAAGGAAGGAAGGAAGG
>JAOTBB010000268.1:60269353-60280956 GCA_025629985.1 Chamaetylas fuelleborni
GGACACAGGGAATGGCTTCACTGCCAGAGGGCAGGGATGGATGGGAGATTGGGAATTGGGAATTCCTGGCTGGGATGAAATTCCCAGATTTGTTGTGGCTGCCCCTGAATCCCTGGCAGTGTCCCAGGCCAGGCTGGACATTGGGGCTGGAGCAGCCTGGGATAGAGAGAGGTGTCCCTGCCCATGGGATGGGATTCCAGGTCCTTTCCCACCCAAACCATTCCAGGAATTCTCCAGTTCTACTCAAACTGATTCTTGCTGTCAAACGAATCCAAATCAAATCCCAATCAATTCCTGGGTGTAATTCCATCCGTCCAGCCCTGTAAACACCAAAAGCATCATAAAGAAACCAGGAGGCAGAAAATTCCATTTCATTCTTTCTTTGCTTTCCTTGGAGTTGAGGAAATCCAGTAAATTCCTTCATGACTTTTCCATCAAATCTGTCTCTAACCAGTGAGATTTCACTGGGAAAGCAAACAAAAAAATGTGGGAAGAGTTGCTGTTTCCAGAGCCAGTTGGATTTATTGGAAGCTCTAAATCCCAAGGAAAACTTTGTCTCTTGACCATTATTTATAGCATCAGCACTGTATCCTAAAATTTCCCATCCCGGCCAAAATATTGGATTAATTCCTGGCACAGAACTCAAAATTTATTGGGAATTTGGATCTTTGTGGATTTTGTCCAAATTCCTGAAAATAATCATCGTCTTAACCCAAAAAACACCCAAAACACACCTTAGATTAATTCTATAAATGCTATAATTCATTATGTAAATTAATATCGTTTAAATTAATAAAATATTTATAATTCACTATATAAATTTTATAATTCATTAATGACATGCTTAAAGCAAAAATACAGGGATGTTATTCCTGGATCATTCCAGCAATCCCTAATGAGCAGGAAGGATGGGCAGATTTTCCTTCTGAAAATTTTTTACCACCATCCCACCCTCAGCAGCACACTTCTTTCAGGAGAGCAGGGCAGAGCCCATCCCTGCTGGAATTTGCATCCCTAAAATCCCCCTGGCTTTTTCCAGCAGCTGGAAAAATCCAGGGAATTGGGATCAGGGTTTGGAGCTCAGCATTGTTTGGAGCTCAGCATTGTTTGGAGCTCAGCAGCTGTTTGACTGCTTGGGTGGGCTCCAAAAATCAACAGCTGAAGCAAAACTGCCAAAATTCTGAGAGAAAGCTGCCCCAGAATCCAGGGAATGCTGTCCCCTAGTCCAGGAATTGGAGACTTAAGGAAAACACAGCATTTCTAGAGATCCTTTGGCTGGGATATCCAGGGAATGGAAATTTTAGGGATAAAATTCCTTGGAGTGGATTCTTGCTATGACAAAATCAAACCCCAACTCTGCTTCACCTTAAACCCAGCCTGGTGCTGCCAAATTTCTCTCTGCTCCCCATGACCTGAGGCTCCTGACTTCCCAAAGATTGCTTGGATCAAGGAATAATGTGAGAGTCTTTGTGTCGGGGTGGACGATCCTCAGGGACAAACTCAGGCTGGTATTAAAGTTGCAGTTTATTGTAAGGGTGTGGGAACACAGAGTCCTGCTCAGAGCTGCCAGCCACAGCCCAGAGCAGGATGGAGAGAGAGTGGGGGTAAGAGAAGGAGGGTAAGAGTAAGAGAGGGTGGTAGCAGTAAGGGTAAGAGAAGTAAGAGTAAGAGAAATAAGAGAGGTAAAAGAAGTAAGAGATAGTAAGAAAGAAAGCAAGAGAGGTAAGAGAGAGATTTTCCCATTTACAATACAATAAATCTTCTTCTGTGTTGAATATTCTAATCTCCACTAACCAATCTAACACAAGATACAAATCCTATAGCATTTACATACAGCCTATGAGAACTATTACATTACCATAATGTGTTATACTTTAAACTCTAAAAACTGTTCTTTGGACCTAGCAGGGTCTTCTCTGACCTTTGGAGCTGCTCTCCAGCAGAAGGCATTGTTCTACCAAGAGGGGATTTCTTTCAGCCAGCCATTCTATTGTCTTCTAGTTATTTAGTAACTGAGGTGGGTATCTCAAAGGTGGCTTTCATTTCAATCTCATTTATGGTTTCTATATTCTCAGAATCTAAGCACTCATATTTGTAAGGTTTTCCTGGCTCATCCTTCCCAACAGAATGATCCAGTGGCCAAGATTTCAGGGAGTTAAAACACGCCAGGGTGACGTTGATCCGACCTTGCAGGGAATCAGGAGCGCAGCCTCCCTTTGGGATGTGGGAATCACATCCCAGTTTCCTGCCTGTTGAGGGAAGAGCTGCTCCTGGTTTGATGCAGAGCTGCCTGATTTCATCTCACCTCATTCTCCCCCTCGTTTTTCCAGCAGTTATTTCCTCATTCCTGCACGAATGGGTGGAATTGAAGGAGTAATTCCATCCAAGTTGGGATCCAGGAAGGGCCCGTGATCAGTGAGGTTTGGAAAATTGATTTCAGGCAATAATTGGTGGATCTTGTTTCCCACCTGGAAAAGTAGAGGGTGGGATATTAATTAAAGAGAATGATGTAATTTAGAAGCAATAAATCCTTTTTTTTTGCCAAAAATATATAAATAAGTGAAAAAGTTTTGTGTTGGTCACACAAATCCTGGCCAGGAATAAACTCACAACTTCCTGACCCTAAAAAACTTAAAAGGTTGGATTTATCCTGAGGAATTTGAAGGATTTGAGGAAAATCTGTAATTAAGGAGCTCAAGGAGATGAACCTGTGGTGGGAAATGGGGAGAAATTCCACCTCCCACAGCTGCTGAAAATGAGGAATTCTTGGGACAGGGAAGGGGTGATGGGGATGAATCCTTTGGCTCCCAGATTTGGGATCCCAAATGGATAAAGGGCAGGAATGCAGAGCTGGGAGATCATTCCCAAATATTGGAGACCTGGATTCTTAAAAGTGGCTTTTTTTTGTTTGTTTGGCTTGGTTTTTTGTTTGTATTTTGTTGTTGTTGTTGTTGGTTTTGGTTTTGGTTTTTTTGTTTTGTTTTATTGGAGAATATTTTGGAAAGAGGAGGGAGTTGTGGTTCACAGTGACAAAAATGATAAATATTTGGTCCAAGTGGAGCCCAAAAATATTGAGGAGCTTGGCAACTGAGGGAATGGGGAATTTTATAGGATATAAAGTCCAACCTGTTAAATTGGACTGTGGAGCTCTGGATTTTCACCTTTGGAATGTTCCCATTTTATCCAGGGTTGTGCCTGATCCAAGAGAAATCAAAGACACCCTTTGGATGCTTTCAAATCAGTCCTGGTGGTTGTTGCATGTACAAAAATCACTTTTTTTTTCATGAAAAAAAGCAGCAAAAATGGCAAAACACTTGGAGGTTGAAGGAATTTTTGAAAGGTTCCACGATAGTGACACACAGGAAATGCATCCAATGGATTAGAAAGGGTTTTGGAGGCTAAAAGTTCATTTTTGGTTTTTTTTCTAGTGAGAAAAAGGAAAGAGACAAAACCCCTGAACTTGTCCATCTTCAGACAGGAAGGCTTTGATAAATTCCATGAAAACTTCCCAAAAATCCCAAAATGCTTCCAGAGTTTAAATCTGGTTAAAGCCGAGCCAATTTTATAATCCAAAATAAAACTGGGGGTGGTGGGATTGTGCTGCTGCAGAAAATCCACCTTAATTTTCCGTATCACCCTCAAATCATTGAGCTTAAAAATTTTATTTAGGATGGAAAATTGTTTTAATATTTGGTGCTAATTAAAATATTTAGCGGGAACTGATAAATTACCAGGCTGAGGGAGCTGCCATCCACCCAAACCCTCAAATATTTCCTCATTAAATGGATTATTCTTAGTTTTGGTTGTGGCATTTGGGGAATGGTTGGACTCCAATCTTGGAGCTTTTCCAACCTTAATTCTGGGAAAAGCATCAGGAAACAACAAAGAAATTTGGATTGAAGAGGAAAATGGGCCTGGCTGGGATTTTAACCAACCACAAAATAAAAATAAATTTAAAAATGGCCGAGTCGTTCCCCAAAAACCAACGCTCCAGGATTCCTTTTCCACGTTTTTCCTGGAATGAGGATGGCCCAACAATCCAACACCTGAGGAGGTGCTGCTGCAATCAGGCAACAAATGGCATTTTAATCATCTCCCTAATCAAAACCCCATTATGCTCTGAGCTAACGAGCTGCTCCAATTAATCCCGGGCATTTTGTAACAATCCCGTGTTTTATTAATTAATTCAACACCAATAACCACCAGTAGGAGCTGCAGAAATTCCCAGGACTTGGTAAAAGGAGGATTTAGGCTGAGCTGGAATTGGATGTTTCATAAAAAACATCCCAGAATTCCTTGGAAAGATAAAAATGTTGGGATTCTTGACTCGTGTGAGGTTGATCTTGAAAATAATACTGAGAACAGACTTTAGGCTGAGCTCTGAGTTTAGTTAAGCTGCAAATATTGATGTGAACACCTCGGGGTGTTTGCACAGCTGAAAGGGGGTGTGAGTGTTAGGAAATACAAAATTTGCCATGTTTAAGTTCCTAAAAAAATAAAAGTAAGGAGCTCTCAAATCTGCTGAAATCCTACATTTTGCAGGAATAATCAAGGCTTATTTGGGAAAAAAAAAATCCTGTATTTCAGCAAGGTCTGGAGTTGTTATTCCAAGATATTTTTATTTAAAATTGATATTTTTTGGTGATTTCAATTTTATGGTTTTGGTTTTGATGCTGCAATCTGGAACTTGTTTTTTTTGTGTGTGCAGGAATGCAGCTTGGCATTTTTTTTTGGGGAATAAATCAGAATTCCAGAATGGATTGGGTGGGAAGGATCTTAAACCTCATCCCATTCCAGCCCTGCCATGGGCAAGGACACCTCCAATCATCCCAAATTTCTCCGGCTCGCTCCCCAAAATTTGGCACTTGGCTTTCCAGGGGATTTCTGCTCCTCGTGCACCCCCAAACTCCCAGCACAGAGAAATCCCCTCCCAATTTTTCTGGATTTTCCAAATCGACACTTTGCTCGTTAAGGACGATTCCCAAATTTTACAAACTGGGGCTTTCCAGTTGACACAAATCCAATTCTTGATTCCAACTTCATCCAAAAAAACCCCCCTGAATACCCAAACTTTGACAGACAGAGTCTGAGCCTTAAATATTCAACCTCAAAGCTCAACAGAAAATTCTTTTTTTCCTCTTTTTTAATCTGCTTTTGCTCCATTGCTGAAAAGAAAACAGAGCTGTTTGCTCCAAAAAAATGATGGTTTTGACACCGGAATTCAGCGGATTTTTGGGCTGGAGCTTTATTTGGAAGAGATGTCTAAATGTAGGCTGGGATTAGCAGCCTAAGACTGAGTGAAAGGCAGGTTTTTTCCCCAGGTTTTTTCTTTCCTGGTTGACATAAACGTCTCCTGAAAATCCCTTTTCAGCCTCAGAGCTCTGCATGTGGAATTTTTAGGCCCTCTCCAGTTCACATCAAAGAAATTGGGGGATTTGATTTTCATCCCACGAACTGCTTGCTGTTAATTTGGATGTTAATTCCAACAAATCCAAATGCCTGATGTTTTTCCTTCCGAAATTCGTTTTTTTTTTCCATCCAAATAATCAACTTTACACTTGGTGTCTCTTCCTCACCCTTAGGAAAATCTACACTGGGGGATTGCACAGGGATGGGATTGATTGATTTGGGAATTCTGCAGCTTTTCCAGTTGGGTTATAACCACAAAATCTCACCTTAAATATTTTCCAGGCAGGAGAAATCCCAAAAAGAGAATTTAATACCATCAATTTTCTATTTCTGGGGCATGAAATGAATGTATCACTTGGAAAAATCCTAAATTTAGTTAAATACTGACTTTCCAGATGATTTTAACATTTTTTAGGAAGTTGTGATGTTGGTTGATGCTCACAAATCTTCCATTTTTGTTTAAAACTTAATGCTTTTGCCAAGGTTTGTAACCTTTTCCAGGAACATCCAGGATATTCCAGGAAGGAATCCTGCAGTGGGATCTGCAGGAAAAATTGAAATCCATGGGAATGGGGAATTACTGGAATGTGGGATCAGGAGTCAGAGCTGCTCTGTTGGGGAACAGATAATTTTTGAGGGCTCAGCTGATTTAGGAGGAATTTTTGATACTTTGAGGGATATTATTCCCGGATTCCCACATGATTCCCTCTATTTCTGGAATTTTCTCCCAACTCCTGGTGCTCTGTGTTGTTTTTATCACTGAAATTCAGCCAGCAGTGATTTTATTTGAATTTATCCTGCACCACTTAAATTTGTGTTTATCCGGTGAGACCAAACAGGTTTTAGAAATATTCAGGAATAAATATTTAGGAATAAGGATTTATATTTTGATTTTAACATTTTTATTATTTTAATTGTTAATAAATATTTAGATTTTAAAACAGATTTTTATGATGAATTTTATAAATTTATAAATGTAAAACTTGTGTCCCCTGAGCTCCTCCACTAGCCTGAAAGTGAAGATATTGACTCAGGGAACAAAAAGATATGGGAAAAAAATTCCAGATGGATATGGGAAAAATTCTATCTGCAGGCAAAATTCTTATTAAAAAAAACAATTTGTGAAACCCTTTTTGTCTTTTTTTCCTGTGTTTTTCCCAGCCTGGAATAATTTAAATTTATCCTGAAATTTGATTTATTGGGGATTCCAATATGAACAGGCCCCAAAATTCCCAGGAATCAGGCAGTTGGCAGCAATCCCATCCTGCTGCATTATTTAACTTTTTTTTCTGCAGGAAAGACTAGTAAATAAATAAATTAAAATTAAAATAATTTATTCTGTACCCAAAAGCTGCTTTTAATCATGAAATTGTTAAGAACCAACGTGGCCTTGACAAGTGAATGATTAATTCTGTCACTCTTCTGCCTCCTGAGCTGAAATCTTCTCCCTTGTAATGTTTGGAGGCTTTGACTTCAATAATTATGATTTTAAGTAATTAAAATATAATTAGAGGCTGCTAATTCTGGATCTTAATGCACAACAGGATTGGGGAGCACGGCCCCAGTTGGGGGAATCCTGTGAATCCTCTTGTTGGCAAAACAAATTCAAATTATCTGAGCGTGGAGAGGCCTGGATGCTGAATTTGGGATTTTAGGAAGGATGGGAAAACTTGGGAGGTTCTGCCAGGAAGGAGCTGATTCATCCAGAGAGTAAAAACTCCCTGGTGAAATCCATGGAATATTTAGTGGGGGTTTTGGTTTTTTTTTTTTCTTTGATTGGCTGTTGATGTCTCACTGAGGGATTCCAGAATCATGGGATGGTTTGGGATGGAAGGGGCCTTAAATCCCATTCCAGCCATTCCATGGGCAGGGACAAGTTCCAGCCTCATCCAGCCTGGCCTGGGACACTGCCAGGGATCCAGGGGCAGCCACAGCAGATCTGGGAATTCCATCCCAGACAGGAATTCCCAGTTCCCAATATCCCATCCATCCCTGCCCTCTGGCAGTGGGAATCCATTCCCTGTGTCCTGTCCCTTACTTCCACTTCTCCCAGGGCTGCACAACCATTCCAGGGAAAATTTTTTCAATATCCAACCTAAACCTCCTCTGGTGTTATGAGCTCCATTTTTCCACCCCACAAGTCACCTGACATTCCCTCCCAGTAAATTCCAGGTTTCTTCCCTGGAATGATCATCAGGCATTGGAAGAGGTGGGAATTCCCATCCCAGGAGGGATTTCAATCCCTGTGGATGTGGCACTTGGGGACATGGGGCAGTGCTGGCCTTGGCAGTGCTGGGAATGGTTGGACTCTGACCTTGGAGGGCTTTTCCAGCCTCAGCAATTCCATCATTCTGTAGAATTCCATGTTTTTTGCATCATCAAATTTTCCTTATGTTTTTAACCCCAGGGTTGTGACCTGCCCTACAACCCTTTCCTTACCACTGGGCATTCCAATGAAATCAATAAAAAAATGGGAATTTTGAGCACTGTGAGGGTGAATTTTGGGATCCAGGTGAGAGCTGAGCCTTATTCCAAAGTGGGCTCATGAAAATCCCCTTTTTTTACCCTGGAACAGGGATTGTTTCCCAAGACAGCTGATTTTAGCAGCCACTGTTAAAATTCCTGTGATTTAAAGCTTTATTTTGGCTTTTCTAATTGCAAATGTTCCCTTTTCCCATCTTTCTTCTCTGCAAAAATGCAGTTGTGGAAACAGGCTCCTGCCTTTGCAGCTGAATAACCTGGGGGCTCAGAAAGTGCTAGGAAAAGGGGAAAAAATGGGATTTTTAGCAGGAAATATCTCTGGGAAGATGTGCCTGGAGCTGTGGGAAGACACTTGTGAGCCTCAAGCTTTACCCAGGGATTTAGTGCATAAAGCTCTGGCATTCCCAGCAGTGCCAGAACGACAGGAAAAGCAGATTTGTGGGAAATGGAACTTCACAGAACGACGCCCTTTTCTTTTTATTTTTATTCCTTGTTGTTTGGGTAGGCAAAAAAAAAATTCATGGGAGAAATTTCCCTGTCTGGAGATGGAGTTTGGAGCAGATTCAGAGCAGGGTTTTGAGGAGGGAAATGGTTTCAATGAGGCACTGGAGGAAAGTGAGGCCCAAGATTGGTGGTGCTGGAGCCCAACCAGAACTTCATGGAATTCTGGAATCCTGAGCTCAGGGCTGGCCCTGCTGGTGGCCCAGGTGACCTCCTGTGGTCCCTTCCAGGTGACAGGACAAGGGGGAACGACTTGGAGTGGAAAGAGAATTGGTTTAGATGGGATATTGGGAAGGAATTCCTGGAATAGAGTTCCCAGAGAAGCTGTGGCTGCCCCTGGGTCCCTGGAAGTGTCCAATTCCAGGCTGGAGCAGTGAAAGGTGTGGATTCCAGGAATGGAACTGGATGAACTTCAACATTTTTTTTTTTTTCCCATTCCAAACCATTTTTAAGGTTATTTTTTATTCTTTTCCTTAGGATCAGCAGGAGACACCTTATTCTGCATTTTCCCAGATTTCCACCCACCATTCCTGACCCTTGAGCTGCCCTGGAGTGTTGAGCTGAGTTAAAAATATCCAATAAATTCTCGAGAACAGAACTGGAATTCTCCCAAGCCACTGGAGCACCAGGAATCCTCTCTGGGCACCAACTCAGGTTGTTGATCCTGGATTTGCCACCTATGGATCCCAACGTGCCCCAAGGTCTGGGTTTGATCCTTGGAGAAGGATTTTCCTGGGATTCTTCCCAGGACAAGCTCCTTTTTTTTTTTTTTTTGTTCCTTTCCAATTCCATTCCATCACTGACGGGTGGTGCAACAAAAGAAACACAGTTCAATCCTTAAAAAAAAAATCCTTCATTCCTTAAAAAAAATGAACATTTAAGTGGTTTTCTGAAGGAGGGAGAAAAGTGGGGAAAGAAATATGATAAGGAAGACATTAAAACAAATGGCCAGCAATTACTGATTCACTCTTTATTCCCTGCAATCACGATTCCAGAGGCTTTGAACACGATTTAAATGGAACATCTAGCCCAGGAAATCTCTCCCAAATTTCCCCTGATTGCAGGCTGTGCCCAAGACAGATGATTCAGGATGGAAATGCCAATTTTTTTTGTGGATCTGCAACTGCTTGTTCAGGTTTGCTGCTAAGTGAAGAGACCTGTGTGAGAGATTTGCTGCTTTTTTCTCGTTTTTTTTCTCCCCTGCTTTTTTAAAAAAAACATTGGATTATGGGGAGGTTACCAAGGGTTTCTGAGAGAAATGGGAGCTGATGTTTCCAAAGTAAATAGTGGCAGCCCCTGGTGTGTCCTCACCTGCAGGGAGCTGTTTATGCACTTTACAGCTTTGTTATTTATTATTTTCACAGAACCCCAGGGCTTTTTGACCCAGGGTTAACATTTCCAATTTACCAGTGGATCAACGTGCATGAAAATGCACAGGGAAAAATGAAAAACAAGGAAAAGCTGAGGATTTGGGGCTAATTAAGTGTGGGCTGCTCTCGGTTTCAGCTCTGGATTTACACATTTTTGTGCTTTCAGCTCATGGCTGAGCATGTGCTGCCCTGGGGTGGGTCAGAAAAATAATTCCTGCCTCAACTATGGAAATCCAGGAGAGGTGGTGTCCTGGCAGGATTTTTGGTGAATTCTTAGTTGATTTTTCTCTCTCGCTCCACTCCTTTTTCCTGGAGGATCTGGGAGCTGGGCTGGGTCTCATGAGGATGAAGCATAAAACAAGGATGAGATTCCCAAGCTGGGATCCCTGGAGAAGGAGCTGGGAAAGGTGGGAGGCAGAGGGAAGCTGCAGAAATTCCAAGTTGCAGAAGAGGACTCTTGGAAAAGCCTTGGAAGGTCGTTTTGTCTCCCAAATGGAATTCCCAGCGTGGGACAGATCTGGCTGAGCTCTCTGGAGACTCTTGAAGCTCCCAAAAATTGGTTTTGATGTGTCAGAGAATGGGATTTGCACTGAGCAGGGAAGAGTTTGCAGAGGAATATTCCATCCTGGTTTTTCCTGGGAGACAAGGACAAGGCTGATCTGCTGAAATCCTCAGCTTTTACTCCTCCAGCCTTTCCTTCCATGGAGCTGCTCTTTCAAATCTCAGAATTCCAGGATGGTTTGGGTTGGAAAGGATCTTAAATCCATCTCATTCCCTCCTCCACGGGCAGGAAACCACTGGGATAAGCAGGAAATTGCTGCTGGTCCATCCTGGTGCATCCCTTGGGATGAGGCAGCTTGGAATTGCTGAGGGAAGGAGGGCAGGAATGGAGCTCCTGCTCCAAGGCACAGCTCATGAGTTTTGCTGGAGGCAAACCAGCAGTTTTTGCCTAAAAATGGGAATAGGGAGCCAGAAATGGGGAGGAGAAGTGAATCAATCCGACTGCAGCAGAGCTGTGGAATAATTAATGGATAATGTGCATTGACCTGGTTAGGGGGTTGTTTACTGCATGAATGCACGGATTGAACTTGCCAGGGAGCTGGAGGGGAAAAGCCCAGAACAATTGGGAAGGGAAAATAAGGACTGGAAAAAACTCCTGTCCTGATTAAAACTTGAAGCTTGTTAAGGGACAATGTCAGGACAAGCAAATGTGCAGGGATGGTTAATTTGGCAAGAGAGGGGGATGTTACATAAGGAGAGGGAGCAGTGAATTCCAGCATTTCTTTTTTTCCACTGGGAATCTCTTGATGGAGCCACTGGCACAGAGCACCAGGAGGGGATCACAGCCAGACCTTGGCCTGTGGTCACCTTTGTGGTCACCTGCTCTCCAAATATTTGCCAAATGTTTGGCTGAGGTTGATCCTCTGGGATGGCAAAACTGGCAGGATTTGGGAAAAATTTGGATGCACGAAAGGTTTGAGTGAAATTTCAGCTCATGGAGGGTAAAGAGCTGCAACGTCCTGTTTGGGAATGTTGGGAAAGGATAAGAAATGGAGCTGTGGAGGGAACTTCCACTTTAACTCTTATTCAGCAGGAGAGGAGGGATAATAAAGAAAATTGGTTCATAAACAAGAGATTCAGGCATGAAAATTCAGATGCTGGTGGGAGTACATTATGCAGGAGGAAACTACAGGGATATAATTATGTGAAATTCCAAATTGGTGAGGTGGGAGGGGCTGGGCGGGTCTGCAGCTGTCTGGGCAGAGGAAGGAAAGGAAAGGAAAGGAAAGGAAAGGAAAGGAAAGGAAAGGAAAGGAAAGGAAAGGAAAGGAAAGGAAAGGA
>JAOTBB010000268.1:60314443-60324489 GCA_025629985.1 Chamaetylas fuelleborni
TGGGCAGGGCAGGCTCAGGGTGGAACCAGCAGGAATTTCCCCATGGAAAGGGAGCTCAGGGATTGGCAGTGCCCAGGTAGGTTTGGATCCCCATCCCTGGAGGTGCCCAGCAATTCCTGAGGTGGCACTCAGAGCTCTGGGCTGGGGACAAGGTGGGGATGGGGCACAGGTTGGATTTGATCCCTGGGGGGATTTTCCAGCCACACAGTGAAGATGCTGATGTGGAAAACCAAGAGAATTTCTGCCTCCTTCAGCAGTTCTCCCATGGAAATCTCATGGAAAAAACACTTTGTGTATTTTCTGTGCTCTGTTTCAGTTCAGGGACACATTTTTTCCAAACCCCCTCATTTTTCCTGCCTGGAAATTCCCCTGCTGGCATTTCCTTGTTCTGCTCCTACCGGTGAGCATCTTTCAAACTGGGAATGGCCAAAACTGGATGGGGGGAGCTAACATGGAAAAACAAACCTTTAATCCCCTCAAAGCCATGAAACTCCAGCTGCTGAGGGAGGAAATCCTTCAAAAAGGGTTGAAAACTGAGTGTGAAGATTTCCACCTGCAAATCCAGTGTGTGGAACGCCCTGGGCAAATCTGCAGCATTCCCAGCACATCTGGAATGACAAAAACCTTGGAACCACTCAGATCCTGCCCTCTGCCTCCAGCTCCAAGCCTGGCATACACAGATCCCTGTCCTGGAGAGCTTTGTGTGTGTGTTCAGTGCCCAAAATCCCATTTTCCTGCTGGCAGCCCTCCAAAGGTTAAACCCCAGGCCACAGGTGTGACTTTCCAGCTGCATTTCCCTGGAACTCCTCACCTTTCCTGACCAATCAGGCTCCAAAGGGTTCAGCTGTCAGGGGCTGTTGGAAAATGTGTCAATCCCAAGGAATGAGCCAGCAGGTGAGTCTGGAGCAGGGTGGGAGAGAGGGAATGTCCTGGGATTGGAAGGACACGGAGGAAATGCTGAGTGCCCACAACAGAGAGGAAACCTCTGAGTGTCACCTCCAGCTCCCCAAATTCCAAAGGCTGGGTGTTGGAACCCTGAAACCCCAACTTTTGGAATTTCTGTGCTGTCAGGCACTGACCCCCAAAAAAACCACTGCTTTTGACCTGAGGCCTTGGAGAAGACTTCCAAAAATTGAATAATGGAACTAGAATCACTGGTGTGTAGTTTGAATAGAAGTGTGTAATGCCACATGGTGAAAAATTTGGAATTTGGAGTTTTAGGATATATGGAAAGCAAGATGGAAGTTTTAAGGCAGAGGTTTCTTTCTTCTTCACCTTCTTCTTCTTGGGTCTGGGTGGTATTTTTGTGATTGGATGGAAAATTCCACACTGTGGGTCACAGGTGTTTGGTTATTGGGTCAAAAGTAAAAATAATTTAGGTGTTAGTTCCTAATTGAACAGTTAAGCCTTAAAAAATCTTGTAACAAGAGAGATTCATCACCATTTCACCATTTTCATCTTGTCAGCTCCAAGTGCTGCAGCACTCACTGTGACATGGGTAAGAATTAATAAACATCTGAGTGTGAACACGAAATTCTGTCTCTTGTGCTTTTAATCTGAGTGAAGAGAAAAAGAAAAAAGCAACAGCTATGGATGAACTGCCCTGATTTACTGGATCAATGATGCCCTGGGCAGCTGGGGGTGGCAGCAGGGATCTGTCACTCAGGTGCCACCACAGCACAGGTTGAAGGTGCATTTATGGCTCTGGTTCTTCCCAAATCCTCTTTATTCCTCCTTCCTGCTGGCTGGGATACAGCCTGGTCTATGCTGGACACCACCCATTCCTTTTGTTGGGATAAAATGGAATTATTTTGGTCAGAATCTCAAATAATCATCTTCAAAAATTAAAAACCTGCTGGAGGAGAGTGTGTCTTCCACTGTTACACCTGGGACAGGGAAATATTCCTTTATGGACAGGATGAAAAAACCCTGGAATAGATCCCCAGAGAGGCTGGTGCCTCAAATCTGTTGGAAAATAGCCTTAAAAACACATTTTAATCCTTTATCAGCCTTGATGTGCTCAAGGAGTTGGACTAAATGATTACTGCAGGTCCCTTCCAATGGAAATATTCTGATTTTTCCATCTTTTCCACACCCCACTGGAAGAAAAAGCCTTCACTAAGTCACAATTAACATTAAGGAACCACCAGTGACAGCAGGAATCCATGGAGGGTCCCTGGATGCCCCCAGTTTTCCAATAGGAAATCCATAGAATGGATGGATTGGAAAGCAATATGGGTTTTCCCAGGAGAACAGCAGATATTTGAACAGGAATAAAATGCTTGATGCACCTTTTTTCATATTATAGCCATGCCATGAAGGATTCTGGAAAATGAAATGCAGGAAGCTCCCAGAATTATGAATTCCTAAAGCCCAACCAGGCTCTGCCTGAAGATGAAACAATGAAAAAAGCAGGGAAAATCAAAAAGCTGCTGCAGAGCCTGATATTACAAATTCCAGCTTTTTTACCAGCTTTTGTTTTTTTTTTTGCAAATACAGTCCCTCGAGAGCAAGAAGTTAAAGAGGAATAATTTTAGGCAGGAAAGGCAGAAAGGAGGGAAATGATTTGTTTGGAGCTCCAGCCTCTGCACAAGCCCCAAAGTACAAAACTGTGAGACACCAGGTAGAGCTGGGAGGGATTTTTCCAGCAGCACTGCCTGGTTTCCATGGCATTCCTCCCAAAATTATATTCCCTGTTCCCAGCCTGGCCACCTCAGAGTGGTGGAAATTCCCCAAAATCCACCTAAATCCCAGCTCAGCTCTGGAGACTCTGTACAGACATTCCTTGTGGGATCAGCCCCATCTCATCCCTGCTCTGCAAATATTCCTGGGAAGCTGCAGGAGGTTCCCACAGCAAATCCAAACTCTCCTGTGCAGCTTTCTGCTCCTTCAGAGGAGCTGGTAAAAGGAGGGAGAACAATTTTTCACATGGACAGGAAGGGCTAGGAGAGGAACGGCTGGAAATTAAAAGAGGAGATGTTTAAATTGGACATTGGGAAGGAATTCCTGGCTGGGATGGAATTCCCAGAGAAGCTGAGGCTGCCCCTGGATCCCTGGAAGTGCCCAAATGTTCACGGTCAGATCTAAACCAAGAGTTTTTCTTCTCTATTTGCCAGAGAGGTGTTAGAGTAGGAAAAAACTTAAAATCTTCGAGTCCAGGCCACCTCTGACCCGTGTTCCCAATTCCACATCCACACAATGTTTAAATCCCTCCAGGATTTAAAACTTGTGCACTTTTCCCATGAAAAAATTGTGAATGAGGTAATTGTTCTATTTAATTAGTGACTTATTTTTACTTTTTTTTGTTTTTATTTAGATTTAGGACTAAAAACACGAATCTTTTCATGTTTGGATTTGGTTGTTTATTAAATCTTATTTAAAGTACAGAGTGTTTTGTAACACTTCTAGTTACCAGTTAAAAGTGAGAAAAATGGAGATGAATTTAGCTAGTTACAGGGTTTTTAAAAGCTAAACAGTTTAATAAAGAACTAACATTTATATTATTTATAATTTTGACCTAATAAATAAACGTTTGTGGCTCGCAGTGCAGCTCTAACTATTCCACCTTTTAATTCTTTTCTCCTGTGAGAGAGAGCTTTTTTTTCCATGTGCATTTCAGAACAACTCAAAATATTCTTTTTTTTATTTTTGCACCTGTCTTCAAATACACGGAGGTCAAGCAATCTTTGCTGCCAAGAACTTGCTGACTCCACAGCAAATTCAGCTGCTTTAGCTTTTCTTGCCTCTTGTTGAGTGGAACTTGGAGATTTTCTGGGTAGCACCACCACAAAAGCAAAGGGAAAAAAAAAAAAAAACCTCCTTTGAAAAGAAGTGGCTTGATCAGCTCGTTCTGCCTTTCCTGGGATGATGAAAGAGGAATTGTTGTTTTGGAGACACAAAGCTGATGGTTTTTACAAAGGGAGTGGCCTCAGGGAGGCTCCTCTTGGCTGAGGGTGAGGAGGTGCTGGGAAATGTGGGGTTGGGTTAAAATATGAGTTAATGACCCTTCTGAGGGTCCTGTTCCCATTAAAGAATTCCAGGATAATTTGGGTTGGAAGGGACCTTAAATTGATCCCACACCTGCCATGGCAGGGACACCTCTCAGTGTCTTTTCCCAAAAATAAAGACATTAAAAATAAAGACATTAGTGACACCTCCCACTGTCCCAGGCTGCTCCAAGCCCAATGTCCAACCTGACCTTGGACATTCCAGGGATCCAGGGGCAGCCACAGCTGCTCTGGGAATTCCATCCCAGCCCCTCCCCACCCTCCCAGCCAGGAATTCCCAATTCCCAACCTCCCATCTAAATCTACCCTCCATGTATTGAGGTATCAGAGAAGTTTAAAATGGGTTTTCTCTAATTCCAAAATGGAATTTCTCCCAATAATCACTGGAAAATCTGCAAGGATGTGAGCAAAACTCAGCGGATGATTTTCATTCACTCTCCAAATGACATGGTACAAAATGACCCTGCCCAGAGAGGTTTTATGGGATAGACTGGGGATCCTTTAGGAAAATACCTTCCTCTGGAGCATCTTCAGAGTGGGTCATTCCTGGTATCCCAGTTTTTGATGGAGCAGCTACTGAGAAACTGAGTCACTGCTGTGGAAAGGAGGAGGGGAGATGTGGTTTTGTTTAGAAACTTGAATTTTAGAGACCAAAAGCCAGGGCAGATGAATCCCATTGAATAAGGAATAGATACCAGTCAAGATTCCAAGTTTCTCCATTCTTATCAGGAGATTCCATTGGGTTTTTTTTCTGGATTCCACAGCAATGGAAGGAAACGTTGACACCATCCCTATGTCCAAAAAATCCCAGAAATTCTCTCTGCAGCCTTTCAGATTCCTGCCAGGAGAGGATGGTTACAAGACAGGTGTGGAATGAACCAGGTAAAAATCAGCCAGACACCTTCCACTCCATTCCTTGGATCTGGAATTGAGCCCTTGGGAAGAGATTATCCAAGGAAAGGGAATGCCTTGGAGACAGACAGGAAAACCATTTAATTATGAAAGCTTTTCAAGGTGCTCAACACCTCAGGTTTTCCTGGTGGCTGCTGCTCTCTGACAAGGAATTTTCCAGCTGGTTTTTCCATGGGAAGACATTCCCTGTCTCAGGAATGCTTCAGCCTCCACCAGCTCTGACACAGCTTCAGTTTGTCCCTCCAGAGCGGAGGCGACCTGGAATCCCACCCAGGAATTTAACAATTCCAGGGAATTGTTAAAATTCAGCAGGAAGCTGAAGGAGTTCCAGCACTCAGGGAAGTTGCTCAGTGTCCATGTTTTGTTTGGGAAAAGGGAATTTTGGGCAGATGGAGCAGCTGCCACTCAGGGCAGTGATGGATGATCTGTGACACTCCTGTCACACACACCTTGCCCTGGCCCCTGAGCTGGGAAAAGCTGGAGGCACAAAGGAGATTAATGGCAAAGTGCTGCAGCAATAATCGCCTGCCACAGATGGAAAAACAACTCGTTTTCCCATCATTTTTCCCTTATCCATCTTGGATACCCGTGAGAAGGAGCTGGGATCTGCCCTGTGACCCTGTGGGAGCCTTGCACAAATCTGGAGCATCCCCTGCTCTGTATGGAATCACATCCAGAACAGATTAATCATCCCCATTAGGCTTCAAATGCTCTAATTGGTGTTTCAAAACTCCACGTTCAGTGGGAGTTTTCAGTTCCTGGGCTGCTCTCAGTCTGTGGAAATGGAGTGGGAATGTGTTCCAGCTGATTTGGGAGCAGAGTTTGAAGATCCTACAGCAAATAAGGAGCGAGATGAGGCAGTGAGCAATGCTGAAAAGCAAAATATTGATTTTTCTCTTATTAAGGGAGCAGCCTCTGCTCTGTGTGCAAGGAAGGAGGCAGAGGAGCTGAGAATAACAATGGAATGTGGTCCTGGAATGAAAGATCCCATCAGGAGCAGCTCCAGCTGGAACTGAACCTGCCTGTGCCTCTTTATCTCTTTTCATTCCTTGATTTCAGCTGCTGATTTTATCTCCTCATCCCCTTTCTTCCCGGTAAATAAGATGCAGAGCTGCTCTCTAAATCAGCACCTTCTTAATGCAGCCTTTTGTGGTGACCACAGCGTTTGGGAAGCTCTTGAGGGCCTAATGAGCATCATCAGCTGAATTGTTTTAATTAGCAGAGAAACAGGACCAGCCTTTGCATGAGGGATTTTCTCTCTGAGGTGCTTTTGTCTTTTGTAAAAATCAGGTTGTTTGCTCCAAAAACAGAACAAAGGCTCCCATTTTAGGGGGAATAATTGAGATATCAAGGCAGTTTTTGGTGAGACAAGTTTTTAATCTTTACCCTATTAAAGGTTTTGGTGTTGGGCAGAAAAACCCATTTAAGTCCTGGAAAAACCCTGCTGGAAAGAGAAATTCCTGCCTGGCTTTGACCAGAGTGGCAGATCCACCTGTGCAGGTGTGGGGTGCTCACCATCACCACCAAAATCTGATTAAAAATTCAGAAATCCCAAGCTTTTCCCAAAGTCCCTCAGATACATCCCTGGTTCCTACAACCAGAGAGAAGCTGTGGGATAATCAGTGATGCCAAAAATCACTTCCCACAGAGTTGTTTCCATACAAACTCAAATTCCTGAGATTTGGGATGTGCTGGATTTGGATATCTGCACACCTGGATATGTTCTCCTTATCTCAAGAGTACATTGCTAATAATTCCAACATATCCTTTAATTTCTCTCCCCAAACCATCTTTCCTTCTCTGAGGCATTAAGAAGAAAGTGAGCATTGATTAAAACAGGTGCCCAGTGTCCCAGGTGCCAGTCCAGACACTGAAAATCCTCCCAGGGGCCGAGCTAATTATGGAAAATCCAGCTAATGAAGGTAAACAGCTTCTCCAGGAGCACTTTATAAACACCCAGGGAAAGGCAGATGCACTGTCTGGTTATTCCACGGGTGAGCGCTGGCTGCTGATTGATTACAAAGCTCCAGTCAGGATTTTATCAGCTCAATAACTCTGTAATCAGTCCCTTATCTCAGCTTTGCCTGATTAAAATTGCTGCACAAGTGGCTGCTCTTTCCCACTCTCCTTCCCCGAGGGAATTTCGATGGACCACAGCAGCGGGAGGTGTTTTTAAATGCCCGGGGTTGCTCTGTGAGTTGTCTCCTTTGTGTTTGAAGGTGTGATCTGGATGTAAAATCCGGTTGTGGAGGTGACAGGGAGGGTGTGCTCTGGTGTCTGCACAAATTCATGGCTGAGGGGATGGGTGGGAATGTCTTTAAAACACTGATGATCCTACCGACCTCAGGCAGCAGATTGGTCACAGAATCCAGAAAATCTGGCTCCTGAAACAGCCAAACAGGGGTTAGAGGGCTTAAAATATCCTCTGGTAGTGGGGTGGGGCTGGCAAGGTGGGCAGAGGTGTTTCTGGGCACTTCAGCAATTATTGGATCCAATTCCAGTGATTCCAAACAGACTCAATCCCAATGTATTTGGGTGGCAACAGAAATGGGATTCCACTCCCTTCCCTTTTAGGAATTTTTTAATTCTTTATACAGTTTATTCAGTAAAAATTAAACACAGAATTCATGTCAAGCCAGATCAGCTGATTTATATTTTCCCTGGATTTCACAGAAGCTCCATGAACCCCCACTTCCTGAGACAGCACCTTTTCATTTCTGCATGAGCAGAACTGTCATAAATCCTGATTCCTCTCCTCCAGGCAAATGAAATGTGACCCAGGCAGTCAAATGCCAGCTCCTCTTGTCTATTTTCAGTGTTTCAGGTGTGCACCCATCACATTTTAACACTTCACAGCATTTTTTACTCTGCTGGAATTTATTGTTTCAAGGGGAGATGGACGAGAAACTCTGAGGAGTCTCTGTATTGATGGAGACAAAATAATGGCATTGAACTGGTTGCATTCCTAGAGAAAGTATTCCATTAAAATTGAAAAATGGATGGTCAGAGGGAAGTTCATCCAGCTGCATCTTTAGCTCCATGGGAGGGGTGGAATGAGATGAGTTTTCCCACCCAAACCATTCTGGGATTCTCTGATCTAAAGGATGAGGATAATAAAATAAATAAAATGGGTCTAAATGTGAGGAGAATCGATATTTCTCCATCAGGAGAAGCAGAAATTAAATCATCACCTCCAGATTTCATTTGGTTTTTAGAGAAACTCCTTGAACTGCAATGCCAGGGAGCTGAGCTGGTGAATATTTGCTAAACCAGGGGATGAACAATCTGCCCTGGGAGCAGAGCAGGAATAAGGAATATTTTCCCTTTGATGGACCCAGACACTTTAGTTCCCTGTGATTTACACTCCTCAATGAACTCGTTGATCTCAGGCCCCACAGAGGGGCCCTGGAGGCTCCAGGTGGATCAGAGCTTTTATTTATCACAAATGCAACCCAGGAATCAATTCCTGCCAGGAAAAAGCTCTCCTTGCAAACCTGAGAACTGCATTAAAAGGAGCTAAAGAGCCCCAGGAGAGCTGGGTTTTCCTGCTGAATTCCCTGAATTTTGAAGCTCTTCGCAATTCCTTTATTGCCCAGAACAATCATTAAGGAAAAAAAGAAAGGAAAAATAAAATTTAAAAAAAAAAATACAGAGAAAAAAACCCAAATAATTTTTTCTTTGTTGGGATTTTCAGTTATCCATCAGTTTGTTGGGACAAGTCATGCCTGGAATTTCCTGGAATTCCTTCTGACCATGGTGTTGGGTCAATGTTGGCGTGAAGAGTAAACCCAGAGGCTCATCTGGGAGAAATCTGGGAGAAATCCGTGCCCAGAATTCCCAGTGGGATGAGCAGAGCAGGGAATTTCTCTCTTGGACACCTCCTGTGGCCTCTTGTTTCCTCCCAGGGTTTCTGAGTTGCAATAATGAGGTTCCTGCAGCTCAATCCAATCGATTTCCATGATGGATTTCAGTATCAGATCTTGGAATGAACATCAGCTCTCCCTGTGCCCAATGCAGTGCCTGAACTCTGGGATCCTCTGTCCTCTCCCAGGAGATTGGACTTTGGAAAACTATCCCTGGTTCAGGCCCAAAACCAAGGCAGGATTGTGGGATAAACCAGCCAGGGGATGGATTTGCCCTAATTCCTGATGGAATGGTCATGGATAATGGAAAGTGTCTTGCAGTGCTGGAAAGATGCAGGAACTCCTGTGAAAACATGGTTATAAATCAAATTTTAGCATTAAATTGTTTTAAATTCCATCCAGTTCCACCCCCTGGATGGGCAGGGAAACCTGGCCTTGGATCCAGGGGCAGCCACAGCTTCTCTGGGAATTCCATCCCCACCCTCCCAGCCAAGAATTCCTTCCCAATATCCCATCTAAATCCACCTTAAAACCATCACCCCATCTCCTGTCCTGTTTTAGGTTTTTCCTTTTAACATTTTTGGCCACATTCCTCAGCTGGGACATTGGAATTCTCCAAATATTCAGCTGGGAAGGCTCAGACTCTGGGACTCCCATTTCCAAACAGAATTCCTGAGCCAATTTACAGATTTTTTAGTAAATCCCAATCAGAATTCTTCAGTGAGTGCAGGACTGGCAGAGTTCTTGTGGCTGAAATGGTGCCTCTAATAAAATGAAAATCTCCTTTTTCAATCTCTCTCCAGTGAGAATTAAACAGCTTCCCTTTTTATCAAACCAGGGACAAATTGTTGCTATTGCATCTCAAAATACAGGAAAATATTCTCTTTTCTCCTTCAGGAAGAAAGGTGACTTTTAATGTCCCCTTTTCCTCATTCCTGCTTGGAAGAAAAACCTGGATTTAACAGAAAATTTGTGTTGTCCTTGCCCCCACACAAAATATTCCCTTTAAATGAAGCAGCCCAAGAGCTGCTGGCCAGAAATTCAGAATTAGGAACGATTTTAGCAGAGACATTTGAAGTTTGGATTGCACCTAAAAATCCACTTCAGCTGAACTGAAAATGACCCTGGAAAGGTTTTGTTGGAGCAACGTGGTGCAAATCTGAGTCAGCACAAATTCCTGGAAGTCAGACTTCAACTTTTCCAGAATGAAAGAGGATTTTCAGTTCTTCAGCCAAAAAAAAAAAAAAAAAAAAAAAACAAAAAA
>JAOTBB010000268.1:60448090-60464225 GCA_025629985.1 Chamaetylas fuelleborni
ACAATTCCTGCCCAAGATCCCACCCAGCCCTGCCCTCTGGCAGTGGGAGCCATTCCCTGTGTCCTGTCCCTCCATTCCCTGTGTCCTGTCCCTCCATGCAGTGTCCCCAGTCCCTCTCCAGTTTTTCCAGGGGTTCCTCATGTCCATCCCCAGCACCATTCCAAGCCACCCCTGCCTGGGTACCACCTCTGACCTCCAAGGCACCAGTCCCACACTGGCCACAGCCACATGGGCCACTGGGGGCCTGTGGGGCAGGAATGGATAAATGTGGGCAGGATTGGATGAATGTGGGGCAGGGATGGATAAAGGAGCTGGTGTAGAACTGTGCAGAGGGGCTGCAAGAGGCCACTGCCATGACAGACTCTCCCCAGGCACAGGGACCAGCCCCTAATCCCATTAATCCCATTAATCCCATTAATCCCATGAACCTGTGATTCCCTGCTGCTGCTCCTGTGCTGCTGTGCCCATCTGAAGGGGTGGAGAATGTTGGAGTCAGTGAGTTGGGGGATTCTCTGAATCCTTCAGGGAGGAATCAAGGTGCAGGGATTGAATTAAAGCCTTGGGATGGACTGAAGTACATTAACCCACTCACACATCAAGTAGACATTTAAGCAGAAGTAAGTCAGTAATTTTAGGGTGAGTTCTAATGCTTTTAGTGAGTGAAAGGTTTCAAATGCCACAGTAGCAGTGAGTGTTCTAGTGAAGGTGAAACACACTGATATCTGCAGTGGAGGCTCCAGGCCCACAGCTGTAGACAGGACAGACACAACAGAGCTCTAGTAAGAATATTGCTGACATTTTTCAGAAGAACAAGATAGGTTTATGAGTAGTTTATACCTAACCTGGCATGTTAAGAAACTGGAATTCTAACAGGTTAAGGAGTGGTGGTCTGAGTTTGTGTCTCAGCTTGTTGGGAAGATCCTCTATAAGAGTTTGTGTGGGGGAGAGTTGGTGCTTTTAGCCACTTGCCTCTTGCCATTTGCTTTTGCTGCTGCTTTTGCCATTGCCTTTTGAGACAGATGTGCTTTGTAATAAACAACCTTTTAGCAACTACCAGCTGCTTTGCTTATTTAAGATAACCCAACAAAGCTGGAGCCAAGAACCGTCCACCCCTGCCATGGCAGGGACACCTCCCACTGTCCCGGTGTCCAGCCTGGCCTTGGGCACTGCCAGGGATCCAGGGGCAGCCACAGCTGCTCTGGCAACTCCAGCCCAGCCAGGAATTCCCAATTCCCCAAATCCCACCCAGACCCCCTCTGGCAGTTTGGAGCCATTCCCTGTGTCCTGTCCCTCGTTGTCCCTCTGCCCCTGGGAATCCTCAAGGCTCCCTGTCCCTGCAGCCCCTGTCCCAGCACAGCTCTCCTGGGCTCTGCTCATCCCTGGCCACATTGGCACCTTCCATCCCCAAACCTGCCCAGAAAACCAGGGATTCACTCCAGCTGCTCTTCCACATATAAAAAATTAGAAGATGAGGGAAATAAAGCTCAGCTTTTCAAAGGTCAAGCTGTGAGTGGTTGTTGATTTTTGGCCAAGACACCACGAGCTCCTGCTCAGGCAGTGAGGGTTTGGGGATCCTCAGCACTTTCAGAACAAAGTTGAATAAAATAAAGTTCACTCCCTTTTCTAAAGAGCACAGGAGGCAGGAGTTTGCTGAAGCCTCCTGCTCTTCATCCTTTCTCATTACCAGCTCCCTGCCAGCCTAGGGAAGGCTTTAGGAATGTCAATAGGGATTTCCTGGCATCCAATCCCCCTCTGCCTTGGGGTGCCACCAAATCGCAGCGAACCTTCATCTTCTCCCTGCAAAATATCCAATATCCAACCTGAACCTCCCTGGGTGCACCTGGAGGCCATTTCTTTCATCACTTGGTTTATTTTCATAGAGCAGATAAATATATAAATAGATTTTAGTAACCAAGTAACCATTTAAACCACTTAGCAACCATTTAAATGAGTTACTCCTCATGGCAATTAGAGTGTTGGCATTAATTATAACAAAACCACTAAAATTATTCCTAAATCTACTGTTCCTAAACTCTTACAAGCAGCACTTGAATTTCTGGGGTAAAAAACACTGCAATGTTCAATACAGAAGGAAAAACACTAAGAATTAGCAAAGCTGGGTACAATTCCTGCTGAAATAAGGGAGATAAATTCAGGGTTCGTGTGAAGTCCCAACAGCTACTTTAGGGCCACCAGAGTTGATTTGGGAGCAGGTTATTTATTAAATCCCACAGGAATTCCAGCTGACTTTGACACTCTGGGCTCCCTGCACCACCAGGAAAAAAAAAAACAACAACAAACATTTCCAGGAAGGTGTGAAGAACACCTGGATGTTACTGGGGGAGACTGAAAGGATTCAAGGCACGAGAAATGGGGAAAATAAAGAGAATTTTGGCACATCAAGCCTCAGGGTATTGCTGGGATAAGGTACAGGAAAACCAGGATTCTCCTGTGGATGCTCAGCCCCAAAACATTCCCAGAATAAGAACAGGAATCCCCTCACCTCCATCCTGCTGCTCAGAGGTACAACAGGTTCAGGTGATGTGGGATCATTTCCCAAGCAATAAATGCAGAATTCCACAAAGTCTCTTCACTACATTTAGGATTTCCACACAATTTTCCAGTCCAAGTTCCCTGAGAGAACTTCCCAACATCTCCTGCTGACAGACAGAAATCCCCAAGGTGGGGAAAAGGCAATGAAACTGTTGGGGAAGCAAATAAAAACTGGGAAAGGCAGGAAAAAACTCAGTGCAGTGCATGGAAACACAGAGAAAGCCAGGGAAAGTGGGCTGGGGGATCTCAGGTCTGAGGAAAATTATCATCACAATGAAAATGTGGAAATACAAAATATTCAGCTCACACCAAGCTGGTACAAGTTGCTCCTCGCTGATGTTTTCTCTTGTCACTATTTGATACCACTCTGAACTCCAATATTACAGGATTGTTAGCATTAAAAAAGGATCATTTTGGAGGCTCCTTTCCATCAGGCAGGGATGTAATTATTCCTTATCTTCCAAGACAGCCAAACCCAGGAAACACAATTACCCAAATTTATGTTCAGTGGAGTGTGAAGAAAGAAGTCATAAACTGAATATTGTATTTATCCCTTTGCTTTCAGCAGTTATTAAAATGCACCAGTGACTTCCTGACTCTTCCTTTTGAAGAATTCCTGGCTGGAATTCATTTTGACTTTGATTTCCTGCTTGTTTACAAAGCTCTTCCCACCTCTTTGAATTCCAGAGGCTCCCAGCCATAACAAAGAACTTTCTCTTCTCCTTGCTAAGGACTCTGCTCCAGTTGTTGGGGAATTGTTTGCTACTAAGGTGGGAAAATTCCAACTTCCCTGGAATTGGTGTTGGTCCTGCTCATTCCATGCCCAAAATAAACACTTTTGGCAGCTGGATGGAACTGGATGAGCTTTAAGGTCTCTTCCAGCCCAAATTTGTGATTCCTCATCCACCAGATCTATTCCTAGAGGAGGATCCAAAGCAGCTGAGCCCTGCTGGAGCAGGAGGAAATCAGGAATGTGCCAGCCTGGAGGAGGGGGGGCCTCAATCAGCTCAAACTCAGCCGAAACAGAGGCACCAAAACCTGCAAGGAGCCACAGGGAGCTGCTGGAGCAAACCCAGAGCATGAGCCAAGGGATGGAGAACCCTGCTGTGGGAAAGGCTGGGAATGTCCAGCCTGGAAAACAGACCAGGAGTGACCTCATTGTGACCTTCCAGGGCCTAAAGGGGCTCCAGGAGAGCTGGAGAAGGATTTGGGATAAGGGATGGAGGTGAGAAAACTCCAACCCAGCTGGAGCTGCACACTGAGGTCTGTGAAAACTGCATCAAATGAGATGTGGGAATAAAGAATTGGCTTTTTCCCTGCATGAAGAAACCCAGTCCTGCCTGGTTGTGATTGCAGCAGCAGCTCTGCTGTGGGAAAGGCTGGGAGAGCTGGGAATGTTCCCCTGGAGAGGAGAAACCTTGGGGTTCCAGGGCCTGAAGGGATCCAGGAGAGCTGGAGAGGGACTGGGGACAAGGGATGGAGGGACAGGACACAGGGAATGGCTTCACTGCCAGAGGGCAGGGATGGATGGGATATTGGGAATTGGGAATTCCTGGCTGGGCTGGAATTGCCAGAGCAGCTGTGGCTGCCCCTGGATCCCTGGCAGTGCCCGAGGCCAGGCTGGACATTGGGGCTGGAAAACCCTGGGACAGTGGGGGGTGCTGGGTATGAATAGGATGGGATTTAAGGTCCCTTCCCACCCAAACCATCCCAGGATTCTGTGAAAACTTCCTAGGAAATCCATCCCAGGCAGTTCCTACTCAGAGCAATCTTTGCAAGGCCACAGCAGCTGCCCTGACAGATCTTTAACCTGAAGGATGAACGCAGCCCAGACAGGATTTAGGCAGCTTTTGCTGCCAGAGACAAAGCTCCTTGTTCTGAACAAGTGCAAATCAGGAGTGCAAAGTGAGGGTCAGCAGCACAAAAAAAGCAGGATTTTTCAAAATTTAGATGTATTCTCTTCCTAATGGGAGAAGGCCGTGGAAGTTCATGGGGAGTGAGGAAGGGCAGTATTTTAAGGAATGAGAAATCAAGTCAGGTATCAGCTGAATAGAAATGAAATGAAATTGGACACTTCTGTTCCTGAGAGAGAAAATGAGAAGACAAAGGGATCAAAACGAAGGAGGGAAACCAGCAGGAAATGATATCCAGCAATTATTGGACAAGATGAGATTGGAGCTTTTTCATGGCATGAAGATAAATCCGGGGTCTTCCTAATCTTTCCAAGGAAGAATATTGAGAAATAAGAATGGCTAACATCAAATTTAGTGTAATTTTGTTGAAATCACTTGAAGAATTCAAGAGGCTGCTGGAGGCCCGGGAATTCAGGGCACAAAAATGCTGGAATTCTGTGCCAGTGATGTGGGAAGAGGGAATGGAGCTTTCCCAGCTGCTGGAATTATTTCACCTTGTTAATCCCAGTGAGTTTTACAGACAATTCCTGCTGTATTTCCACCTAACCTTGTGGCACTGGGAAATATCCCTTCCCTAAAATCCCTGAAATATTTTCCAATTCCTTCCCATCCTTAGCAGAGCTCCTTTATCACCAAAAAGATGTCCAACAATTATCCTTCCTGGAATTTTGTCCAATTATTATCTAGGTCTCCAGTTATTATCCTTCCTGGAAGTTTCACCAAGCCCAAACACTTGGATAATCTCCTTTACTTTTTCCCAAATGGGGTTTTAGATCCTGCCTTTCCCTTTTTCCTTTATTCTTTATATTCCTGGCTAAAACCTACAGAATTCTGGATGTTTTGTTAAAATTTACTTTCAGTTTTCACCCTTCCTTCCTGCTTCCCTAAGGACTGGGATGCTTTGCATGATGCAGTGAATGAAATGGGAGATTCCCTCGTGTTTTTCCATGGGAGCTGCAGTGCAGAGGCAGCTGAGCCTCTTCCCCACATCTGGAAAACCAAAAAAAAAAAAAAAAAAATTTCCATCCAGATGGACTTGACTGACCTTATTCTGGGTCTAAGACTTTGTGACTCTTTAATTTTTGAAAACAGGAGGTTTTTGGTTTTTTAACAGGGAGTGGAATTTCCAGCACAATGAAAATTATTAAGTATTCCCAGTTTTTGATCAATTAAGTCCCGCTCTGGAATGGACTCAGGAATATCTCAGACTTCAGGGAAGCTTTATCCATTTGCACCTGGTTGGATTCTGTCACTTAAAAAGCTGCTAAATCCCAGCATGAGCTTGTTTGGGGACCTGTCAAGGTGTGCTGATGTTTAAAGGAGTGCCAGGACATGAAATTTTCACCTTCCTTAAATTCCCTTCTTTAAATTTCCTTCCTTAAATTGCTTGAATAGGAATAAACACACGTGTACACTGGAATATTCATTATTTTTCAGATAATTTGGTGATCAGGTAGCTGAATGTAACATGGCTGTGTTTGATTTGTTATTTTTTGTGCTGTACATGGACTACAGGATATGGGAAAACCTTTAAATCCTGTTCTTGATTGTCTGGGATCAATCAGGACTCATATTCTTATGGAAAACCTTTAAATCATCTTCTTGATTGATTAAAATTCAGATTTTTCCCACTAATTCAATGCAAATTCAGGTATTTTCTACCTGGCACCTCAGGTTTTCCACTCGACAACACAAACCAAGGATTCTTCCCCTGCCCCCCAAAACCTGGGAACATTCCTTTAAAATTCACCCATCAGCATCCTTCTCTTACCCTGGATGTCCTTTCCCTGCCCAGGGAGCCCTAAACCCTCCCAGAGCTGCAGGGTGGATTAAATGTGGTTTGCTGAGCCTGAAATGAGAGCAGCAATTCCAGAGCTCCAGGAGAGGCAGGATTTGCCCAGCCGTGGAAGTGACTCCGGAATCTTCTAAAGATGCTCCAGGGAGCAGCTCCTCCCTCCCCATCCAGGGCTGATTTTCCACATCCTTGGCTGCTTTTCAGAACAGGCAGAGCTCCATGGCAGGAATTGTGGCAGACCAGGCTGGCAGGTTGCATTTAACACCTTCTCCTTTCACACCAACACAGCAGCACCTGGGAAATGGGGGAGAAAATTCGGAATGGGAAAGAGTCAGGGAAGCACAAGGAGAATTTGCCCTCACATGTTATTTTCTGAACTCATTTTTTGGTTTATGAATAAGAGGCCACGTCCACCCTGAGGATTTAAATGACTTGATTTACAGATCAATCCAGATTAGGAGCAGCAAATCTAGGAATTATGGAATTCAATAGCAAATAGAATTTAGTAGGGCTGGCTTAAGGGGTTTGTGAACTCTCCCTTGTCTGCACCTCCTTCCATGGAATCCTGGAATGGTTTGGGTTGGAAGGGACCTGAAATCCCATCCAGTCCCACCCATTCCATGGCAGGGACACCTCCCACTGTCCCAGGCTGCTCCAGCCCCAATGTCCAGCCTGGCCTCGGGCACTGCCAGGGATCCAGGGGCAGCCACAGCTGCTCTGGCAATTCCAGCCCAGCCAGGAATTCCCAATTCCCAATATCCCATCCAGCCCTGCCCTCTGCCATTCTGGATGGCCTTTAAGGTCCCATCCCTCCCAAACCATTTCATGATCCTATTTTAAGGAAAAGCAGCCCCACCCTGTGCTGTTGGTGGCCTCACCTCTCCATTTGCCTCCATCCCAGAAATCCGCATCCAGAGCTCTCCCTTTCCACTACACAGAAGTGAGGAGAGCATTTCTTTTTATGTTAAGAATAATCCCTTGGGGATTTTTCCCTTTTCCCAAATTCTGGGTGCTCCTGGCTCTCTTCTGGAAAAGCCTCATCCCTGGAATGAGCCTGTCTGCCCTCCCAAACATCCATAACAGAGCAAGCGCCAAGACTAATGCAGACCTTAATGCGAATTCTGAACGAGTTTATTGTGCCTGATTAATTAAATGCCTCATAAAGAGAGGGAAGAGAGCTTCAATTCCAGCTCCTGAGGAAAACAAATCCACCTCCTGTAATAAATCTGGATTTAAAGCTTCATGGATCCTCTCACCTGTGAATCAGCAGCGCCTTTTCCGTTACTGTCTCCAGCAATGAATCAATTGTCCCGACGTTTTCCAGCTGATGTCACACCCCAGCCATCCCCAGCCCCCTGCCACAAACTTCTCTTTCACCTCTGGAATCATCCATTTCCCAATTTGGAAGCATTTTATTTTTTTTTTTGGAGGGCAGTTTATGGAACCACAACAAGGTGGGAGATGGCAGCTGGGGACCCCAGCGTGCAGGAATGGATGAATCCTCGGAATTCTGCTCGCTCTGGAGTGGATTGGTGGCACTGTGCCATTCCAGGGAAGGAGAAGCACTCCTGGAATATCAAGTGGAAGATAAACTCTGCTTCAGCGGGCAGGTGGTGGCACTGGAATGTTGATGGGGAGATGGGAAATGTTGGGAGAAGCGGCGGTAGAGGAGCAGCCCTGCGGGTGCAGGGAGGATCTGAACTCCATAAAGGATTTTAATTTCATAAAGGATCTTAATTCCATGGAGAATCTTAATTCCATAAAGGAAGGATTGGTCTAGGGGATGGTTTTTTATTTATCCTGATAAATTTTGGTGGATATCCAGAGGCCGGGCAGTGACATCCAGGTGGGATCTGCTGGGTTTGGATGCAAAGGTTTGATAGGAAAGGGGGGAATGGATTAAGATGAAGGAGGGAAGGTTTAAATTGGATATTGGGAAGGAGTTCTTCCCTGTGAGGGTGGGATGGAATTCCCAGAGAAACTGTGGCTGCCTCATCCCGGGAATTGTCCAAGCTGGGTGGGAAGGAGCAGGGCACAGGGGGAAGGTCACTGAGCCATTGGTGCCACCTGCACGGGGTCACAGAAGGAGCAGCATTCCCACAGAGGGTTTTCCAGAGGGAACATGAACAGGGAAAAATGCTGGGTTTGAAATGCCCCCTCAGGGCCAATCTGCCTCTCAGTGTTAATTACAGGCACTGATTACCAGAAAACATGGATACTGGTTACTATAAAATACTTATGCTTCCCAATTTAACTATTTCATTATTTCCAATTTAATTATTTATCACCACACCCCTTGCAGACAGGGAGAAAAGGAGTGATCCTGAGTCACCTCAGCATCCAGGAATTTGGCAACCAGGGATGTAGGCAGGGACCTGCCAGTGTTTAACCCATGGATAAAGTGCAGAAAAAGGTCCTTTTAGACAGAAATCCATCCTTCCTGTCCTAAACCCCCTTTCACTGAGGTCTTCAAGGCCCTGGCCCTCAAGGATATCTGTTTATGTACCTAAGAAACCATTTGTGCATCTAAACTCCCATATTTTTGTACCTACAAACCCATTTATGCACCTAAAACCTATTTAGAGACCTAAAACCCCCATATTTTTGCACCTATAAACCTATTTAGGCACCTAAAACTCCCATATTTTTGTACCTATAAACCTTTTTTAGGCACCTAAAACCCCCCACTGATGCACCTAAAAATGGCTGAGACAAAGGCACAAAGCTCCAATAAAATCAGCACAAGAATTGAAGCCCAAACCCTGCGTGCCCCATTCATGTCCCAGCCAGCTCCTGGATCACATCTGGAGTGATCACTGAGAAACTCTTTCCTAAATCCAGAGGAACCCTTTCCTAAATCCTGAGGAACCCTTTCCTAAATCCAGAGGAACCCTTTCCTAAATCCAGAGAAACCCTTTCCTAAATCCAGAGGAACCCTTTCCTAAATCCAAAGGAACCCTTTCCTAAATCCAGAGGAACCCTTTCCTAAACCCAGAGGAACCCTTTCCTAAATCCAAAGGAACCCTTTCCTAAATCCAGAGGAACCCTTTCCTAAACCCAGAGGAACTCTCTCCTAAATCTAGATGAACCCTTTCCTAAATCTAGAAAAACCTTTTCCTAAATCCAGAGGAACCCTTTCCTAAACCCAGAGGAACTCTCTCCTATATCCAGAGGAGCCTTTCCCAACTCAGGCTCTCCAGTTTCCTCACAACTCCTGAATTTGGCGCCGTTTTTTGCCCGACCTTTGGTTTATTTGGCATCGTGACCTTGCTCCACCGTGGAGGTGACGCCAAAACTTTGATTTTCTGTCTTTTTAAAAACCATTTCAATGCCACTTTTGTGCCTTCCAGGATTACAACACTGGATTAGATAATTCCAACAGCAAAGTTGTTTCTAACAAGACCTAGTAAAGCGGATTTTGTTATCACTTTTAAACTTCAGGTTTTTCAAGATCACTTCCAAGTCTCCATTTTTTAAATAAAATTGTTATTTTTTTAAAATGTTGTTGCAGGCTCCTAACAGGAATGCAAATAACTAAAAATTAAATCCTTTCAGGCATCCCCAGAGCTGCTGCTTATTTATTTATTTAAATTTAATTCATGATGGTGGGAACCCTTTTTATATTAAATTACAGGCAGGAAAACAGAGCCCAGCTCTCCAAGCAAGGTCTCAGTGGTGGAGAGAACTCATTAATGTCATTCAAATAAATTGGTGTGAAATATGATCATCCCAAGCAGTACATTTATTTACACTTGGAAATCAGGAATAATACAGTTAGGATATATGAGGCAGCAATTAGGGAATATGGCTGCAGGTATTCAAGGAAATATCATTCAGCTTCTGCTGCAAAAAAAGAATATTTTATTGCTGCTGTCTCTGTCTAATTGAATAATGAGGATTCCAACATTCTTTTACAGGTGGAGCTGAAATGGAGATTTTGGTTGAGTAAGGGATGAATTCCCCCGGAGCAGAGTTGGGATAATAAAAGGGTTTGTGTCTGTTCAGTGCAGAATCTTTGTTCTGCTTTAATTGCAAAACCCTGGGGGCTGTTCCAGTCCATGTCCTGCTCCATATGGGGCTGGAGAAAGGAACAGAAACAGGGAATCATGGAATGGCTCACCAGGGAAAGGATCTTAAAACTGATCCTGATCCACCCCCTGCCATGGCAGGGACACCTTCCACCATCCCAGGGTGACACCACACCAGGGATCTCCAGAAGATCCTGCCCAGCTGAAATGTTCCCTGTTTGGGAAAAAGCAAATCTGGACCCACATTCCTTCCCTAGGGGAAAATCCCTGGATGTTAAAGAAGAAAGACATCCGTGAGGTTCTGGGCTAAATTAATAACCTGAAACACGGAATTATGGAATCATGGAATGGTTTGGGGTAGAAGGGCTTTAAAACCCATCTAATCCCACCAGGCTGCTCCAAGCCCCATCCAACCTGGCCTTGGACACTTCCAAGGATGGGGAATCCACAAATTCTCTGGGAAATCTGACTTCCTGGAGGTTTCACTGAAATCTTTTCATCCCTGTGCTGCCCTAATTCTTCCTTCTGCCCCGTCTCCATGACAAGGAACAGGGCACAGCCCAGGGTAGGGCCAAGAATTCCTTGTTCCAGGAAGCACCACCACTGAAGCCACCACCCAGTGATGTCCAAAGGGCAATTCCAGCCAAATTCACCTTTGGATTGAATCACAGAATCATGGAATTGTTAAGGCTGGAAAAGACTTTTGAGGTCACCGAGTCCAGCCATCAACCAGCACCACCCCCATGGTCACCACTAAACCTGGATGTCCCCAAGTGCCACATCCACACATTTTGGGAACTCTTGCAGGGATGGTGAGCCCACCACTGCCCTGGCAGCCTGTGCCAGGGCTGAACAGCCCTTTCCATGAAGAAATTCCCCCTAAAATCAGATCTGAACCTTGCCTGGTGCAACTTGAGGCCATTTCCTCAGCTGGGGATGTTGGGAGAGAGGGGAACAAGAGGAACAAGGACAGCTTGGAGCCATCCAAAGGGAAGAGCACTTCCTGGGATTGCCACTGCTCCCATCCCATCTCTGGGCTTTTCTCCACTTTTATGATATTCCTTCAGCACACAGAGAATTTGGAGAGAATTTGGAAACCCCAGGATTTCTGAGGTCTCCAGGTCATGTAACATCATTCTTCATCTCTGCTTCCAGCTCATTCCAAAAATAAATGGGTTTTCCCTGTGTTTAGCCACCACTAGGAAAACCTGCTGTTACAGGGTCTTATCCCATTAATATTTTTAATTAATTATATTATAAATGGCAACACTTTGAACATCAATACCCAAGCTTTTAGAAATTTCATAACATCACAACACCCTGAAATTCCTTTAGATTCCTGGAATCAGTGGAAGCTGCTCCATCTGGGAGATCACAAAGTTGGGAGGCTGGGATTGCTCCACGTGTCCCTGCCACATCAATCACTGAGCAGTCACATCCTAATAAAGCACCGTGAAATCTGTCATCTCCAAGTCAGATGAGTGCAGATTCCCATAATAAAGTCATCCCAGCACATGGAGAAGTAATTAGCTCCAGTTTTGTCACTGCAAGGAATTTCTATGTGCTGGAGTAGCCAGGGTGGCTTTTTTTTTCTTATTGATGATGGTTGTTGTTCTCTTATTGATGAATGACCCAAAAAGGCTCTTTAATAACTTCCTTATGCAAAGGTGTTTTATTAACAATACAGAAATGGAAAAAATAAATTCCATTTCTTTGAATAACATAATAACCAGTGGATTTCTTTGGGAACCTGTGGATTCATGGCCAGGATCAAAGGACTGAATTCAGCTGTATTTCCAAGTTTGTGCACAGAAAGAGGGCATAAGTTGGAGAGTCAGCATATGTTGCAGTGAGGAACAATCTGTTCCAGCAGGAATTTCATTCCTGCTGTATCACAGCTCATTATAATGGATGGATTTTGGTTTCTTTGACCAGTCCTGGGCAAAATATTTGGCCAATTTTGCAGCACTGCCATCTGTGAAGGCAGCAAGGTTGTCCAGCAGGGCTGGAAATGTCACTGCTTCCAACAAGGCCCTAATGGGAATTTAATCCGTGGGATCTTTTCAGTTAATTAAATGGCAGCTGATTAATGGGATGTGGTTGGGTATGGAATGAGTGTGGTCTGGGTTGGGTCCTCTCCCAGGGGAGGGAGCTGACTCAGCACAGCTCTGCTGGCACGGAAAGAAATCCCCAAGAAAACATTGGAATCCTGCCCAGAAAACACCAGGAAAGGCCATAATTAAGGGGGAAGAACAAACAGGTTGGGCTTGATGCTCTAAGAGAGTTTTCCAGGATCCAGGAATTCCATGGTCCGTGTGATGTTGGAGCTCAGAATGCAAGAAATTCTCAGAAAGTTGGGCCTGGAAACCAAAGCCTGGAAGAAAACCACAGGATTTGAACTGAGACCTTGGGAAAAACTTCCAAGTTTAGGTGCTAGAAGTAAGAATGTAGATTTAAAGCTTAAAGCAGAGACATGTAAGTTAAGTAGAAAAAAGCTTAGTTATAAAGTTTAAGATATAGAAAGAATAAAGTAGGTATAAAGGTGACAAACTAGCCTTAAGAATAGATCTGTGTGTTAGAACAGGATTGGCTGAGAAAGGTCACACTGAAAATTCTTACTATTGGATTAGGAACATAACTATCCCTGTTGGCAGTGCTTTATTGGTTAGTAAGTCCTGAAAAGATCTTGTAGCCATAAGTCTTGTGACTTCAGGTCCTGCTCTCAACACCTGGGACAAGAACTCATGTTTTCTGTAGAAGATAAGAAAAATAAACCACACTCTCTAAGCAACCAGGAGTCCCATCTCTCTGCCTCATTTGGAATAAGAAAGAATCCCTGCAGAACATGATAAATTTGGGGTTTTTTGTAATTCCACGATTCCACGTCCTGGAGTTGCCCCAGTGCACCTTGAGACATCTCTGGTCTGCTTCCCAAATGTGCACAAATTTCTCTTTGATGCTTTTGCAGAACTTCTTCCAGTGACATCCTACTATCCCCTGTATCATTCTGAGTGTTCCATGCAAATCTCTGCTCCAAGATGAGGGGATGAGACACTTTTCCTCTCAGAAATTAGAGGATGAGGTGCATTTGCAATAGGCCAAGCACCCACAGCCGGATGGAGCCATCCAAGGTTTGTTGGGAATACTCAGTGAGAAAAACAGGATGTGGCTGGAGAAGGGGCCGTGGGGAGGTGGGAATTTTCTGGGAATATTCTGGGAATTTTCTGGGAATGCCATCCCTGTTCTGGCTCCTGGAGAGCAGCAGAGCCCAGCACAGGGCAGGAATGAGGCTGGGAAATGCCCACAGACTGGAGGGGGATCAAGACCAGACCCCTGGAATCTCCAGCCCATCCCCAGGAAGGTCTGGAAGAACTGACTGAGCAGAGAATTGATTTCCATAGAAAGGGAGAAACTCTCCAGGGTGGGAAACTCATCCTTAAAGATCCCCCAAATCCTGGGAGATACCCCAGGACCTTGCACACCCACTTTTCCTCCTCCACATCCTTCAGCTCCCAAAATCCCCTGGATATTAACTCCATAAAATGAGTGGTGGTGGCCCTGTGGAAAGCCCCTGATGTCAGGGACATCCTGGACTCCCTGAGGGAGCTGAGTGAATCCTGAGGAGTGGGAATTGTGGAGGAGTGAGGGGATCATCACCTGAGCAACACAAACTTTATGTCTTGACCTGGGTCCCCAGGAGCTCTGGCAGAGGAGGGACATAAAACATCCCCTAAATCTCAGCATTGCTCCTTCTCAGAACATCTCTTTTATGACATCTGGTAAAAGAGGCTCTTTTATCGCCGTGGTTTTAGAGGTCAACTGCCTCTTCTGATCTGAGTTCTCTCTTTTCCAATTAAGTTACTGTGAATCCCATCGAATTTCCAAGGGAGGGATCAAGAACAATTCCTTTCCTGATCCTGTTAATGCCTGTAAATATCAGCTGTCTCCCTGTTCCCACAATGAGCTAAAGGTGGGAAGAGGAAGACACCATAAACCACTTTTTACTCAAAGGCAAGAAGTCATAAATGATCTTCATGTCCCTTGAAACCTGAGTGGCTTTTCCTAAGGATATAAATTTCCTTTTAGGAGCCAGCAGATGGACCTGTTTTAGGAGTTCATAATTTTGTTTTAGTGCTGGTTTTTGGTTTCGGGGGTTTTTCGTGTCTCTTTGGTCCTTGAACATCTTCATGCTGCAGAGCAGGGCTGAGCTGGGAATTCTTTATGGGGAAAAGGGCCTGAAATTCTTTCCTGTTCCATTTCCAGGGAAAGATCCAAAGGGTATCACACTGGGTACAATGGAACAACAAATCTGGGCTAAATTAATATCCTGAAACATGGAATTATGGAATCATGGAATTGTTTGGGGTAGAAGGGCTTTAAAACCCATCTAATCCCACCAGGCTGCTCCAAGCCCCATCCAACCTGGCCTTGGACAATCCCAGGGATGGGGCAGCCACAGCTTCTCACCCCAATGAGATGAAATAAAACCAGGATCTAATAAAACCCTGGACAGAAAATCCATGTAAAACAGGAATTTCCATATTTGTCGTCTAATTCCATATTAAAAAATTGGAATGTCTTTTCAGCTTGGATCCATGACCCAGGACTCACCTGAGAGGATTTTTGTTCCATCTGGGATACAGATGCATTATTCCAGGGCAGGAGGCATTGCTTTTGTGGGATAGTCTGGAGCCCTTGCAGCTCCTGGAGTTTTATCAAGAATCAAATCAAATTCATTTGTGTGACACCAATGTGATGCAAGATGAGCCAAAAATTCTCTGTTGTTTCAAACTCCCATTGTCTTTCCCGACAGCTCCTCAGTTTTTATTTCTAATCTCCAGGAAGTAGCAGGAAAAGTGAAGCTCCTGCTGGGAAATGCTGGTGGAAATGAAAGCAAAAGCTTCTTGAAATCCTATTATCTTTTATTTTAATCTGGTCACTATGAAAAGCCTCCTTCACTATGAAATCAGCTCTTTTCTTCATTAAATAAAATTAAAAGCCTTTGGGAACTGCTTTTAGCTCCTCAATCCGATAACATGGGTGGACACAGGAATTCTTGGAAACCAAAGGGATGTGGGAAATCACCTGCTGATGGTGTCACTGCTCCCTGCAGGGCACAGCTGCCACTGCTGGGGACAACAGCAACCCCTCAGTCTCCATTAGGGTGATCCCAGGAGGATGGCACTGCTGGGAAGTGGAGACTCTCCAGCCTGGGGGTTTTTGGAAAGGATCTTTTGTAAGTGCTTTGCTTTGTGGTTGGTGTTGAGGCTCTGGAATTGTTCTGTTTGTCCAGGGAAATTTGTTGGGAATGAAGCTCTGCCTCTCACATCCCAGCCAAAAGGGGGTACCCATAAATCTTTCTAGGACTAATGAAGAGCCAGAAAATCAGCTCACTGCTGGGGGGATTCCTGGGCTGGATCTGGGGAGAAGCACCAGGATCAGACTGATACAGTCATGGAATTGTTGGGGTTGGAAAACACCTCCAAGATCCATCCAGCCATCAACTGCCACTCCATGAGGTTCACAATTAAACCACGTCCTCAGGTACCACATCCACAGGGTTTTTGAACACTTCCAGGGATGGGGAATTCCCTGGGCATCACTTCCAATGCTGGACAGCCTTTTCCATGAAGAAATTTTTTGGGATGATGGCTCTGATCATCATCTTGGGGGAGAAATTGCTTCAGTGGCCACTGTGAGCTGTTGTGCTCTGCATCCAAAGCCAAACATCTCTGGAGTCTGGGACAGGTTTGAGTGCTGGGATCCCTTCCTGAGCTATTCCAAAATCCTCTAAAAAAAAAAGAAAAATAATAATAATAAAAAAACAAATAAAAAGAATAATACTC
>JAOTBB010000268.1:60646711-60658286 GCA_025629985.1 Chamaetylas fuelleborni
TAATTTTTAAATTTTTAACTCTTTAAAATTTTAAAAATTTTTTAAAAAATTTTGAAAAGGCTAAAAGGGACAATAATAGCACAGGTTAACCATAACAACTCTTCTTATCAACTTTTCCATTGCTTTGGTCAAGTTCTTATTTATAAAGATTATACAAGTTCAAACATTTCTTTGAACATTTACATTTTCTGGGAATTCTTTAGCTTGGTTTGACCCTGAGCTGCCTTTTTGGAATGCGTGCAGAAATTGTGAATTGTCTTTTTTTTTTGGCAGGTCGTGTGTGACTTCCTCACAACAGCCTCCAGCAGTTACTGGTAATCAAAGGGTTAATGGCAGAGGTCCTTGTCACATCCTTTCTTTAAATGTTAATTGACCATGCAGACAGCTTTAGTTATTTCCACAATTACTTTAAATCAACACTAGCTACTTCACAAATATATCTGAGTTATCCTCGTTATTGTCATTACACTCTGCTCCTGAAAAAAAAAAAAAAATCAGGGAAACTTCTTCCAAGAATTCCTCAATATTTTGCTTTCCCCCAGTACTGCAGGAACAGCAAACTGGCTTTTCCTGGTAAATCAAAGTGCAAAATAGAACTAAAAATGTTGTTTTATGTCTACTTAGAGAAATTATATATAGTATATATCAAACAAGGGGACTCTAAGGTATTTTTCCTGGGAAACAGGTTTCTTGGGAAGAGAGTTATTTATTTAAAACTGGCCTGGGCGGAAAAAATTTGTCTTAGTGCCATTTTTTCAAAGTCTGCTAAAAATCATCTTTGTTTAATTTACGTTAGATCTCCTATGAAAATGTTGTGATTAATGCATATAAAAATATATATATTTGGAAGTTGAAATGTATGTATGTATGAAAAGTATGAAATAAGGAATGCTTCTTGGGAAAAGAGTGGAAAAAATCTTTTAAGGGTCCCTGGGATATAGAGGAGGAGGTGGAGCAGGGAGAGGGTGGAGCTGAGGATGGTTTTGCTGGAGAAAGCCCAAATCTGGGTCTCAAACCTGAAATGTTGGAACTTTCCAAGGTGCTGGAATTTGGGATCAGGGTGAGAGCTGGGAAAGGCTGCACATCCTCCCCAATTCCAGCTCCATGGGATGCCTGGAAGAGTTTCCCCAGCCTGGCTCAGCTCTCCCAACCCCAGCCTCGTGCTTCCCTCTGCTGATGAACATTTCCCAGCGTGGAAGGGATCAAATCCCTGCTGTGAGAGGCACGGGGAACAACGAGCTGAAATTCCACCCTGGAGATGTTTGTGTGGCTCCAACTGCTAATCCTGGCTTTTTATTTGAACTTGCTGAGCTGTTTGCAGCACACGGGGAATCATCCATGTGCCATGAAATGGAGAAACCTCCAAAAATCACTGGGGCCGGCAGCAGCATCCCTGTGCTTTTGGCCCAAGGCCAGGTTGGACACTGGGGCTGGAGCACCTGGGACAGTGGGAGGTGTCCCTGCCATGGCAGGGGTGGCACTGGGTGGGGATTTTTGGTCCCTTCCCACCCAAACCATCAGATCCAGATCCCAGGTGTGCTTCAGACCTCAGATGGGGATATCTGTGCACTTTCATCCATATTCATTTTGATTTGAGATGGTGTTGGGATAATTTCATATTCCAACAGCTGCGGGAGCAGAAGAGTGGAAAATTGGGAATCTTCTCAGCTGGAGGTCTCAGCATGGACAATGGAATGGTTTTATCAACCATGAGAGTGAAGCCCCAAAACAGCCTCAGTGGGTCCCCCAGGGGGAGGGAATGAAGCACAAGGAGTTTGTAAATGGCATTTAATAACAGTGCCCTTCATCAGCCAGGCTGGGATTTAATTACCTTAATGACCCCTGTACTCCTACAGACAACCAATTAAGGCATTTTTAATGAAGTGTGATGGGCACAAGGTAGGAATTGCACATTTATTGGTTGGGATGGGTCAGGTGGGGAGAAGATTCCATGTGGGCAGCCCAGTGTTGTGTCCAGGTGTTCCTGTGGGATTGTTGTGCTTTAGTGGAGGATAAAGGAGAAGTTTTATCCCAGGAAAAGTCCCAGGAAGCTGAGTGCAGGCTGGGCTGGGATTTTGGGATGCCTGGGCTGGCAGGAGCACTCTGGCTTCAGCTGCCAAGAGGGACTGTGAGAAGCAGAGTTCACTCTCTGAAATTTAAAAAAGTTTAATAAGGGATAAAAGGGACAATATCCAAAGCTGGCTGTTTGGCAATCTACCAAAACCACACCCTTAGCTTAAAATAATGTTCTTATATACAGTTACATTACAGGGGTTACATGAATATTCATGAGAGTTATACATATTCAAATATTCCTGTGAGTTCAGATGTTCCAGGAATTCTTCTGCTTGGTTTTCACCTTTGACTTGCCTGCATGCCATCCTGTAGATGAAATCAATATATTTTATTTGTTCTTGAGGATCCATCCTGTTGTTTTTACATTCCCTGATAATGAAGAGTCAGCAAATTCTTTTCTTGGTGCTGTGGTTTTTTGTCACTGTTGTCATTCAGATAAGATAATCCACAAATGTGGAAACAACATAATTATTTTACACATATCCTCTGAGTTAGTTACATGAATATAATTATAGTCTCTATTTTAATGTTATGCTAATGCCTAAGATATAATATATATTTATCATATTATTATTTATATAAGCTATATGGTGCATACATAAGGTGACAGGTTATACTATACCAAAAAGCAGTTAAAAGGAATTACAAATTGTACCATATCAAAATCTTTGTGGTTAATAATAACTTAATTAATTATAATTTATATTATAATTGGTCACAGGGGTGATCATCCTGGTAAAAATGGACAAATCCCTTTCCAAGGCTTTGCTTCTCTTCTCTGGAGCTCTCCTGATTCCTGTTGCTCTGTGTTTTCACGTGGGGCACTGGGAGGGGTGGACACCCTTTGGCTGAGAGGTTTTAATGCCTCCTAAAAAGCCAGGAGAGAACAGGGCTGTGCTTTTCCATTCCTTAAAATCCCTCCCAGCCCAAACCATTCCAGGATTCTGTGGGGAAAGGCTGGGAAAACAGGAAAAACCTTCCATGATTCCATTCCCCCACTGACAGGAGCAAAGCCCAGCCTTCCCTCCCCACCTCCCAAATTCCTGCTGCTGCAGCTCCTGGAACGGCCCCGTTTGCATAAATTTGTCGGCAAACAATTAAAGCTAATTAAGATAATCTATCACTTGAAAAGAAAGCATTTTATCAGCAGGTATCAGCCTGTAAAGCAAACAAAGAATCGGTGGGAGGGGAATGCTGGGCCCCCTCAGACACAGAGTGACAAAATCATTTATTTTTGAGCCTCTGTCGGGCCTGGCTGCTTTGTTGTCAGAGTAATTAACTGCTATTAGCTAATCACCCTCTGGTAACTGCCTTTGTGGCTCCACCATTGCCTCATTTACACTTTGGCTGCGTTCCCACATGGAAAAGTGATAAAAAGTTGTGCCAACAGCCTGGAGTTGTTGTCCTGCAGCAGGAAGGGGAGGCTGAGAAGAGTTTTGAGTGCCCAGGACCTTGGGATGCTTCTTCCCACTGCTCCCAAGGATTTCTGTCCTATCCTGGATGCTCTGGCACTGTAAAAATAATGGATTTTGGAAAAAATAGCCATTTTCACTGCTCCATGCCCCATCCAGCCCAGCCTGGAACTATTTCCCAAATGCCCTCACAGTTCCAGGCAGGCTGCCAAGGTCCACCAGCACTGCCATTGTTGGGAATTAGTGCAGGAATTTTGAGATTTTTATTCGTTTTTCCCAAGGAAGATAAAACAAAAAGAAAAGCTGAGGTTGCAGAGCTGCATGTCCAGGCCAGTCTCTTGCAGCTGATCACAAATTAATTATATTTCCTAAATAATAATAATCATCATCATCATCATCATCATCATCTGCTGCTGCAGGGAAGGCAGGAATGACCCTAATGAGAATGTTCTAATTAAGCATTGCCCTGATGATGGAGGGCATGGGGATGTTGTCATGGCAACTCCAGGATCAGAATTCCAGGATCCTTTAGGCTGGAAAAGAGCCTCAAGATCACCCAGGCCAACTCCAAACTAAGCCAAGCCCAGCCCTGTTTTACCTTCCAGTATTTCCCAGTTTATCACCAGTTCCTCCAAGCCTTTGTGCAGATTTTGGGTTCCCACTGAGCTGTCTGGAGTTGCAAGTGGGAAATGCCTGATTCCCAGCCCCTTTTCCCACATTAAATCCCAGGTTTTATTTAGACATTAAATCCCAGGTTTTATTTAGACATTAATTCCCAGGTTTTATTTTTTTATTAGGCAGCCTGCACTTCAATCCACCGAGCAACACTTTGTTTGTTTGCTTTGCACGGGGTCACCACCTCCTCTGCTCCTGTTCCAAGGCTGACAGTGATTTAAACCCGGTGTATTTTTACAAGCTGGGCCTAATCTGGGGTGTAAATCATGCTGAAGGACGTGTCCTCCTGCCTGTCACTGCTCCAGGAACAACCTGCAGCTCCAAGATTTGCTGATTCCAGAGCAGCACATCCTAATGAGCTGTGGGAGCACGGCTGCAGTCCTCACCCTAATTGCTTCCCCTCATTAGGGCCCAATCCTAATTGCTTCCCCTCATTTAGGGCCCTCACTGGGTTTGTTCATAAGGGACAGCTGCATTCCAGTGCTCCCAGTTTGTGCAGACTGAGGGAACTGGGCTGGCTGGACAGGCTCTGCTTCCCACAGGGACCCTCACCCCCTTCCCAGGATCTCAGCCCAGGGACTGCTCTGAGCTCAGCAGAGCACAGCACAGAATTCCAGACTCATTCGGGCTGGAAAAGCCCTCCAGGATCAGAGTCCAGGCTGTGCCCCATCCCCACCCTGTCCCCAGCCCGGAGCTCTGAGTGCCACCTCCAGGAATTCCCTGGACATCTCCAGGGATGGGCACTCCAAAGCTGCTCTGGAAAAGAATTCCTGAGGTTTCCTGTCCCATCCTGATGAGTCTCTGCCCCATTCCCTGAGGTCTCCATGCCCAGGTCCCTGTGGAGCTGCAGGAATTCCCTGGCTCACAGGTGAGGTCCCTGTCCCACCTCCCTCCTCCCAGTTCCATCCTCATCTTCCATCCCTTCCACCTCAATGGAGCTTTTCCATGTGCTCCAGGGGGTAATAACAACAGGAACAGCAGTAAAGAAAGGGAGAGGCACTAATTGCAGTTAATTAAGGGGCTTCTGGATTTGCCAGCCCTTCCCGTGGCACCCAGCAGCTGCTGCCTGACAGGCCTGGATGGATGGAATTAAAAGCCAATCCAAGGATTTCTTAGATCATTTTAATAGCACAAAGCAAGAGTTCCTTGTCCAAATCCCATTAATAATCACTTGGAAACAGCAGCCTGCAAAGCCCATTAAATGCAGACAGAGATATTTTAGGCAAAAGCTAAAACTGTTTGAACTTTGCAGTGTCTGTGAATTGAGCAGCAAACAGAGCATTTCTAATCCAGCCCAGATGAGAAAAGAGAGCAGAGAGGACAGAGTTTGAAAAGAAAAGGAAAATAAATATCAGAGAGGAGCAGAGAGCTGTGGGTGGGGGAATCCAGTGGGATGGGCTGCAGGGTCACAGTGACAGTGAGGGGCTGGATGGAGTTCCCAGAGCTGTCCCTGGATCCCTGGAAGTGCCCAAGGCCAGGTTGGACATTGGGGTTTAAGGTCCCTTTAACCCAAACCATTCCATGATTCCATCCTGGTATAAAACCAAGCAATCAGCTGGGAGATCTAACCCAAAGTCTGAATGTCAGTTTTAGCCCACAGCTCATTTTGCTCTCCCCTCACAGACCAAAGGAATGAAATGTGCCAGAGGATGGGATTCAGGGAATTTTTTGAGCAGGTATTTCCTACAATCCTGGCTGTCCCACAGCTCACCACACTAAACTAAACCCTTTATCTTCACTCAAACTCAGAGGAAAAAGGATCCAAGTGGCTGGGAGGAGCAGGATTTCCAATGGAAATTCCCTTTCCTTGGAAATTCCAAGGAACTGGAGCTGGAGAGGGAGGAGAGGTGAAAGCTCCTGTCCCACCCCTGCTCTCCACCAGGAATTCCCTGCAGTTTGTGGAGGCTCACACAGATATTTCCCATTTCAAACCAAACCTGGATGGGAGCCTGGAGGTTGTGCCTCAGAAGTGGGCAGGATAATGAAAGAACAACAGAACAAAGGAAGTGTTCATGGAAAATTGGTGAGACCCTTTCCAGTCCCTGGGTCTTGGAGACCAGGCTTTAGTCCAGCTCCAAAGTGATGGATTATTTGTTTTCCATCCCATTTTCCTGCCCATCCCCTCTGCCGTGGCTGGATGTGATGCAGGGAGTGTGTCCAACACCCAGAGCAGCACATGGCATTAATTCACTCCTGAACTGCTGCCCTTCCTAGAAAGAATTTGTTGCTGTCCCTCACAACTTCCCTCAAATTCCCTTCATGAAATCAGCTCTGGGTACCCAGATGTTGTCTCTGGATTTCTCAGGAATTCTCAGAGTAGAGATTTGATTTTAATGATCAAACAGAGCCATGATGGATGGATCTGCCACGGGATCCTGAATTCTGGGCACTGCCAGGCTGCCTCAGCTTCTACAGCAAACTGATTTTCCTTGGAGAAGCAGAAGGAGCTTTTCCATCACCTAAAACGGGGGGGAAAAGGAGGAATTGTCCATTGTGACATCTCTGGGTTGGCTCCAGGCTGAGCCAGGGAATGCACCCTCACATCCAACCCTGCCCTGGGCAGGGGGAACCATTCCCTGTGCCCTTCCCTCCATCCAATCCCCCCCCCAGCTCTCTCTGTCTCCACAGAAGAGGAACAGGCTCCTCTTTTTCTGTCCCTAAATGTGGAATTCCAAACCCCACCCCAACCACTGCAGTGCCCTCACCCTCCTCTGGAAACACAGGAGTTTATCCAAGATGGTCAGTCCAGGAAAATCAAATTTTAAAAATGCAGATAAGGATTTTTTTCTCATGGAACTCCCCAGCTGCAGGTGCTTGGCAGCAGGAGATCCATGGAAATATCCCTCTGAACTTGCCTGTGTCTCTTATTCCCTAAATCCCATGGGGATTCCTGTGACTTGCAGTGCAGCACCAACTGTCCAACCAGAAACTGCTGCCTGAAACCACGAAGAAGAAGGAAGAAGAAAGAAAAAAACCACACCCAAAATCCTCCATCTTGTCCCATACCTATTACTACATTATAAAACCCTCAGATTTAAAACCCGTCACCATGTGGAATCACACGCTTCTATTTAACTACACACCCGTGATTTTAACTGCATCACTCAAATTTGGAAGCTTCTCCAAGGCCTCAGGTCACAAGCAGTGTTCTCCTGGGGGTCAGTGCCTGACAGCACAGAGAGCTCAAAAACTCCCAGGTTTGTGGGATCCAACACCTGTGGAAATGTTCCTGAGGTTTTATTGTCCTCCTGCAGCACAGCCAGCAGAGCCCAGAGGAGCTGTGGGAACAGAGCAGCAGGGTGAGAGGGCTCAGGCTCCCAGGAAAGCCCAGGGAGCTCCAGGCTGAAGGTTGAACCAGGGGAGAGGAGTCACCTGCCAGAGCAGATGAGCATCAGCAGAATTCCTGCCTGGCTTTGCTGCTCCCTCCTGCTGCTGTCACCAGCTATGGGACAGGGACTGTGCTCCAAGGGGCACTTTGGAACCAGCCCCAGCCCTGCTCAGAGACACCAGTTCTCTCTCTGCTCCTTTAGGCTGAGCTTAATGAGCCTGATGTGGTCTCCAGTCCAATTAACACCATCCCAACTCAGAGCCTGGCAATAACCTCGTGCTGAGCTGGAAATGCTTTCCTAGGACTGATAGGAATTCCTGCATTTCTGAGGGAAGGTGTTCAGCACAGATGTGCCTGGGGGCTCTGTCCCCTTTGGAAATGTTGGATTTATTCATGGCTCAGCCCAGCTGCTGCTCCTGGTGCTGGTCCAGCATCGCCTCTCCCAGCCCCATTTGGCTCTGCTGAACTTTCCTCCACCTGCTGCCTAAAAGCTTGAGGAGCTTTAATTACAGATAACAATTCTCATGGCAGGAGATGGTTAAATACTCCAGGAGAAGCCCACCTGAATTAGTGACCAGATATTCAAATTCCAAAGGGACAGCCCCCATTTTTTGGGCTCATCAGGTTGGCTTTTCCAAAGATCCACTGTCTCCCTTGTACCCTGGCTGTGCCTTTGCCCCAGCAGCTGCTCTGTTTGTGTTTCTGTTTCTCCTCTGACTGCCTTTCCATGAAACATTCCATGTTCCTCAATTCCAGCCCTATTCCAGCTCCCTCACCTCAGCAGAACTGCTTGGGAGCCTCAGGTGCCACAGCTGCTCTGGGAATTGCATCCCAGCCAGGAATTCCCAATTCCCAATATCCCATCCATCCCTGCCCTCTGGCAGTGAAGCCATTCCCTGTGTCTGTCCCTCCATCCCTTGTCCCCAGTCCCTCTCCAGCTCTCCTGGAGCCCCCTCAGGCCCTGGCAGGGGCTCTGAGCTCTCCCTGGACCCTTCTCCTCTCCAGGTGAGCATTCCCAGCTCTCCCAGCCTGGCTCCAGCCCTGGAGCAGCTCCATGGATTCCTCTGGAGGAGGTGGTGGAAGTTTCCATTTGGATTTTTAAACTGTTGTGGCAAGATGAAAAATTTCCTATTTTCTAAGCACAATCTTCCTCTTAAAAATTCCCCCCTTTAGTTGGGTTCTCTGTTGAGTGCAGCTCTTTGCTTTTGAGTAATTAAAAGCTATGACCATTGCTAATTAAATTTAATAATTAAAAAGGAGTTTTGAAAGCAGGTTCCTCAAATAAGGCCATTTATTTCTTTTCTTTCTGCAGAATAAAAGAATTTTTCCAACATCAAATCCTCACTGAAGGTGGTTCAGTGGGGGAAATGCTCCCCTCTCTTTCCAAAGGGGGATCATCCCTAATCCTGGATTCTGGCACCTTCTCCAGCCCAGGCCAGGGCAGGTCACCCACAAGCCACCCCTGCACCCCTTCTGTCCCCTGCCCTGCCATGTCCCCATCCCAAATCCCCCCTTTCCATCCCTTTGATCCTGCTGCAACATCCCAGAGTAAATCCCAAACAATCCCACAGTGTGTCCCTGCCCCAGAGTAAATCCCAAACCATCCCACAGTGTGTCCCTGCCCCAGGGTAAATCCCAAACCATCCCAAAGTGTGTCCCTGCCCCAGATAAACCATCCCACAGTGTGTCCCTGCCCCAGGGTAAATCCCAAACCATCCCACAGTGTGTCCCTGCCCCAGAGTAAATCCCAAACCATCTCACAGTGTGTCCCTGCCCCAGGATAAATCCCAAACAATCCCAGAGTGTGTCCCTGCCCCAGGGTAAATCCCAAACCATCCCAGAGTGTGTCCCTGCCCCAGAGTAAATCCCAAACAATCCCATTTCCGCTCCCATTCCATTCCATTCTCCACTCCTACTCCCACTCCCATCCCATCCCATCCCATCCCATCCCATCCCATCCCATCCCATTCCCATTCCCATTCCATTCCCACCCTGTCCATGAACAGGACCCACTCCAGTCCCTGGCCCGGCCACATCCAGGCTCCTCTCCCAGGATTTCCCCCCCTTCCCTCCATCCATCCCTTTCACAGCTCTCTCCCTGTGCTGGGTGAGGACTTGGAAGGATAAAAACAGTTTGCTCCTGGCTGGGCATCAGCCTGAGCTGGGTTGGTTTAATCTGAATCCCCACAAACCCCTCGGGAAATGCAGGGGAAATTTACAAATTATCATCTCCAGCTCTCCAAATTAATCTGCACAAATAAGTAAAGTACTTCTTTATTTAGGATTTAAAACAAACAGGAAGGCAGAGACAGCTCAGCACACGCTTGGTGCGTGCACTGGCACAGCTCCACACCACACCAGCTCCAAACGTTCCCTTGGAATCCCAGTGCCATGTGGGGATGGAGCAGGAGCTCCAATGGAAGTGGAAGCCCTGGCACAGGTGCCCAGAGCAGCTGTGGCTGCCCCTGGATCCGTGGAAATGCCCAAGGCCAGGTTGGAGCAGCCTGGGACAGTGGGAGATGCCCCTGGAGTGAGATGGGATTTAAGGTTCCTTCCCACCCAAACCATCCCAGGATTCTGTGGCTTTTTGAGATTCACTTCCCTTTCTCCATGTATCCAGGAGAAGCAGATTCCAACCAGTGCTCTCAGGGCTCCCTGGGGCTGTGCCGAGGGCAGGGAGCTCCCACTGCAGCTGGGAGAGCACAATTCCCAAAATGTGATCTGCAGGGAACTGAGGGATGGGACAGGACAGGAGAAAACAGCCTCAGATTGCAGCAGGGGGAGTTTAGATTGGATGTGAGGGAAAGTTCCTTCCTGGAAAGGTTTGTCCAGCCCTGGCACAGCTGCCCAGGGCAGGGCTGGAGTCCCCAACCCTGGAGGGATTTAAATCCACACCCTGTGCCTGTGGCACTTGGGGACATGGGCAGTGTGGCCTTGCAGTGCTGGGGAAAGGCTGGGCTGGGTCTCAGAGGGCTTTTCCAAGCTGAATGATTCCCTGATTCCATGACAGAGCACCTGCCATCCATAGCCATGGACCTAAGGGAGAAATGCCCACCCACAGCATTGTTTGGATTAATTGAACCCACAGCAGCAGGAATTTCCCCATGGAAAGGGAGCTCAGGGACTGGAAGTGCCCAGGGAGGTTTGCAGTGCCCATCCCTGGAGGTGTGCAGGGAATGCCTGGAGGTGGCACTCAGAGCTCTGGGCTGGGGACAAGGTGGGCACAGCTGGGACTCCCAGCTGGGACTTTTCCAGCCTCAGGGACTCTGGAATTCTGTGTGTGCCCCTCGGGCAGGGGTTGGGGGGGCTCAGGGGGTCAGGGCAGCTGGGGCCCGTCCCTGTGCCTGTCCCTGTGTCCATCCCTTTGCCATCCAACAGTGACATCCAGCAGTGACACCCAGAGCCCGTCGCTGAGCCATCCAGCAGCGGCATCCAGCACGGTCAGACAGTGACACCCAGTGCCTGTCCCTGTGCCATCCATCGGTGACATCCAGCAGGATCCAGCAATGACATCCCGGGGTCCATGGGTGCCATCCAGCGCGGTGGAACAGTGACAATCCAGCGGGATCCAGCAGTGACATCCAGCGGGAGCTATCGGTGCCATCCAGCGCGGTGGAACAGTGACAATCCAGCGGGATCCAGCAGTGACATCCAGCGGGAGCTATCGGTGACATCCAGCGCGGTGGAACAGTGACAATCCAGCAGGATCCAGCAGTGACATCCAGCGGGAGCTATCGGTGACATCCAGCGCGGTCAGACAGTGACACCCAGTGCCTGTCCCTGTGCCAGCCATCGGTGACATCCGGAGCCTGTCCTTGTGCCATCTGTCGGTGCCATCCAGCGGGATCCAGCAGTGACATCCAGCGGGATCCATCGCTGCCATCCAGCGCGGTCGGACAGTGACATCCAGCGGGATCCAGGAGTGACATCCAGCGGGATCCATCGGCGCCATCCCGGGCGGTCGGACAGTGACATCCAGCGGGATCCATCGCTGCCATCCCGGGCGGTCGGACAGTGCCATCCAGCGGGATCCATCGGAGCCATCCAGCGGGATCCCTCGCTGCCATCCCGCGCGCTCGGACCG